>CABHPP010133990.1:38814-73435 GCA_902168425.1 Peromyscus attwateri
CTTCCTCCTCCTCCTCCTCCTCCTCCTCCTCTTCCTCCTCCTCCTCTTCCTCCTCCTCCCCTTCTCCTCCTCCCCTTCTCCTTCTCTCCTTCTTCTCTCCTTCTCCTTCTCTCCTCCTCATCTCTCCTTCTCTCCTTCTCCTCCTCCTCTCCTCCTCCCCTCCTCCTTCTCCTCCTCCTCATTATTATTATATTGTTATTATTATTTGTGATTATATAGACATACAACTGATTTTTGTATGTGCATTTTATATCCTGCAATTTTGCTGAATTCATTCATTCTAACTTTTGGAGGGGGCGTGCGCATGTGTGCATGCATGCATGCATGCATGCATGTACATTTACACATGTGAGTATGTGTAAATATTTAGGATTTTCTACATGTAAAATAGTGTCATTTGCAAACAGAGCTAAGAATACAACTCGAGTTGTTTGTCTTGCATGGCGACTTTGAGACAGGCAGTAATATGTTGAAAGACACAATGAGAATAGTGTTATTGTCTTCCTGAGCATAGAAGAAGTGTTTCCAGTCACGTGTCATCAGATATGAACTGTGAGCTATTCATATGTGTTTCTACTATGCTGGAACAGTGTTCCTCCTGTGCCACGTTCATTGCTCGTTTCTATCATGAAAACGTTGAACTTGTCGAATGCTTTTTCTGTATCAAGATGATGTGTTTCTTTCTTCTGCTAATGTATGGTAGATTACATCAATTGATACATATTAATTGATAATTCATATATTGAACTATCTTTGTATTCCAGGAACTAATCTATCATAGACATGGTGTATAATCTTTAAAAAATACTACTGAACTTGGCCTGCTATTTTGTTGAGTCTGTTTAATATTTATAGAGGGGCTGGGGGTGTGATTCAGTGATAGAGTGTCTAGTTTACATGCAAAGGGTCCTGGGTTTAATCCCCATCCATCCATCCATACATACTTAGATATACAAATGTGTATGTTTATAAGAGATAATCCAGATAATGTTCTTCCTATAGAATAAATTTGGGAGTAGAAATGCTAATTAAAAGTGACTTCAGTATTCTCTCTCACTCCAGTTAGAATAGCTGTCATCAGAAAACAAGACTAAACAAAGTAACATATGCTGGTGAGGATGCAGGGAAAGAGAAGTTTTTATTCACCGTTGGTGAGAGCCAATTGGTGTGGTGCAGACTTTAGAGATCAATGTGGAGGTTCCGCAAAAAAAAAAAAAAAAAAAATTAAACCCAGAACTAACATAGGCCCCAGCTGTTCCACCCCGGGCGTATAGTTAGACTGTATGTCCTTCCACTGAGATAGCTGAACATCTGTGGTTGGTATACTTGATAGGAAGGAAGCAGGACTACGGCAGAGTCCCATCAACAGATGAACGATGGAACGTAGACACATTGGAATTTTACTAAGCCACAAAGAACATTGAAATGGTGAAATTTACAGGACGATGGATGGATCTAGAAAGGGTGAGACTGAGAAAGACACCTGTTGCCCTCTCTCATACGTGGATCTACGATTTTCGTTTTTATATATGATGGTGTGACTGTGGCTATTAGTCATGAAGCTAAAATGGGAACCATAAGTGAGGAAGAAGAGGTTTGAGGAGGTGGGGTGGGGCACAGGCAACATGAAGGGAGAGGCAGCTACTCTGGGTGGGAGAGTACAAAGGGCATGGCGGGGGATGGTAGAGGATGACCGACAAAAGGTATATATGAGGATGTCATATCGAAACCCATTACTTTATACACTAACTTTAAAAAAAATGAAAACACACATGGGAACTGGGGAGAGACAGCTCGGTTGGTAAAGTAACTTCTGTGCACACATGATGGCTGCACTTTGGATTCGCTGACACCCAGGCAAAGCCAGCTGTAGCAGCCTCCAGTATCTGTCACTGGGGGAGACCAGAGCATTCCTGAAGCGGGTCAGCCAATGTAGCCAATCAGTTGTTGTGAGAGGCCTTGTCTCAACAAATCAGCCATCTAGGAAGACACCGGCATTGACTTCCAGTCTTCATATGCATGCCCACACATACGTGCACACACACACATACACACATGCACGCACACATGCGCGCGCACACACACACACACACATACACACATACACATACACACATACACATACAAATGCCACAGGAGTACAACATGAACTCATTTGGACAACTGGGAAGTGAAACTCTCTAGTGACCATTAGCTGTTTCAAGGGGACTCAGTACAGGGAATCTTTAGTAAAGATGGCCTGGCAGTAGACGGCATTTGAAGTAGGATTTACATCATCATCCCCAATGATATCATCCCCCTTCCCCAGAATGATGTTTAGCCTGACTGCTGTGACTAAGAGACTGATTTCTTGGCAAGTCTTTCTGGAAGGCAATGCAGTTGGATGTGTTCACCAAATCTCATTTATTCTGTAAACCGTCTTTATAGAGTGTGTATTGTCTAGCACAACCAATAAAAATGAGCTGTTCTTTGTCACGAAGGGCTTCCTCAGTTTCCAGAGACAAATGGTTACCACAGTGAGTCATTTTCTTTCTCTGTGTCTTCATTTCTATTAATGTTACTATGGCATTTGACTCTTTTATGAAGCCCTTTCGGTCACATCAACAGTTTATTCTGAGATATCTGTCTTCACTTCTAGTTTGGTCTGCAAAATGTGTGTGGTTAGCCTAAGACATGTGCAGATAAATTGCCTGGGTTCAGCATCCTCAGAATTGGAACTGAAGATGCTGCTGTGCCCTGTGCTGATGGATGCTGCAGCCTTTCAGCAATGTTGATGATCCACAGCTGAGTATAAACCTCTGGATGCCTGGGTTTGCATTTTCATGGTTATGTGTAGTTCTTGACTGCTCATTTCAGACTGCCTTGTTTCACAGAAAACTGAGTCTCAGCAGAAAAGTGAAGAAAATCACACCTCCCCCATTGCTCCTCCCCCCCCCCCCCCCAATTGGACTCATGAGTGTGAATCCCTGGCTGGCAGGAACAGCGGCTACTCCCATTGGATGCCGCCATTCAGAGTGCTTCTTGTCCAGTAGCTTAGAGAGTTAGAACTCGGCACGTGGCGGTTGATGGAGGAAAAAAAGGCAAAGCAGAGGAGAGCTAATGAAAACCACCCTTAACTTAGAGGATGGCAGAAACCAGTTTCATTTGTATATTAAACATGACCTCTCCCCTTGGTCATCTGATCTGCTCTGGAATTTGAAGAACCATAAACATTTCATCCTCTCCTTCAGAAGACCATTGCTATTGTCTACCTGTGTCTTCTGAGCAGTATAGCAAGTCAGGCTCCTCACATAGAAGCAATGGGGCCTGGCTGAGGGATTGAAGAAGAGAGGAAATAGATTGACATACCAGGTAGGCTCTGGATTGGAAGACTAGATGGCCGACTTATAGCCATTATACGTTAGGGTTAATTCTCCGTAGGGTCGACACTACTGAACACTGGATGTCCGTGTTTATAGTGAGAACCCTACATGGACCAGACAGCCAGGGCCAACCCTGGTCCTTCAGCCCTTGCTGCCCCTGGGCTGGGGGTGGCTGTTGCTCATGTCATGACAGATCCTTGCAGCTTCAGACATCCTCTTCGTATCCATGGCTCTAAAATCCTGGTTGGTGTAAGGCTGAGTCATGTGCTCACACCTTAGTCACTCAGGACTCTGGGAAGATGAGTATGTGGCCATTTTTATGTTGAAAAGGATGTCTCCTAGCAAAATTCACATAATGAGGAATTCCCTAATTATGGGATCGTGGTTCAAATGCTGTATATTCTTTCTCCTTTGCCTGTCAGATAGACCCACAGAAAGAAGCTACAGTTGGACTTGGTAGAAGAGGAGATAGGTAGCGGTTGAGGTGTTTATCCACCTGAAATGATAGTGGGTGAACTTGTGACAGCCAAAATGGTTGACTTTATTTTTAAATTACATTGATTGATTGATTGATTGATTGATTTTTGTCGATGTGTATGTGTGGGTGCACACAGACTATGGTGGATGTGTGGAGGTCAGAGGACAACTTGTAGGAATCAGTTCTCTGTTAAGTGGGTTTTGGAGACTGAACTGAGGTCATCAGACTTGGTGACAGGTGTCCTTGGCCACTGTGAACCATCTTGCCAGGGCACCCAATTCTTCCTGGTGCAGTGGTGTCCAGGGGCCCTTTTTGCTTTTGCTTACGTAAACTACAGCTGTGGAGACTGATTATCGTTGACTTCTCACCGTGTTCCCCAAAGTAATAAAATGAAATAAATGAAATTGACTTAGCAACTTGATTACCCAGAAGGAGCTAATTAAGATTTATCTGTTTCCTTGTTTATAAACCAGACCTTGAACTTTCCCATCAGTTTGTGTTTTATACTTGGGTGGTTTTATGCATTTCATTGATTGATTTCCACTCTATTAAAGATGGTGAGTGTGTGTGTGTGTGTGTGTGTGTGTGTGTGTGTGTGTGTGTTACATGTGTGGATGTGTACATGCCACTGGATGCACAGAAATCAGCACAGGACATCAAGTGTCCTTTTCTCTCTGCTGTATTTCCCTTGAGTCTGGGTCTCTCACTGAACCTGGAACTTGTAGTTTATCAGCTATACCGGAGGCTCCCAAGCCACAATGTCTTCCTGTCCCCCTCTACCCCTCAACTCCCCAGCACCGGGATTACAGACACTGCTATGCCTGACTGGGGATCTGAACACAGGTCCTCATGCACAGCAAATTCTTTTACCCCACTGACTCATCTCCAAGCCCTAGAATTTCATTTTTTTGTTTGTCTTTTTATTGTTGTTGTTTTTCAAGTTAGGGTTTCTCTATGTAGCCCTGGCTGTCCTGTAACTCACTCTGTAGACCTGACTGGCCTCAAACTCACAGAGATCCACCTGCCCCTGCCTCCTGAGTGCTGGGATTAATGGCGTGCTCCTCCGCTGCCACCGCTGCTGCCGCCACCACCCAGCTAAAATTTCATTTTTAAGTTGCAGCCTTACAGAGATATTGGGGAAATTATTTAGGCCACTCCACATAGTTAAAAGGGAGGTTTATTTAGTGGGTAACTTACAAATGAAGGGATAGGTAGGTTGCGGGTTTTGGGAAAGATGCAGTGCAGTCCGGCGGTGTTCTCTCTGGAGAACTCTCCTCGGTCTACCTCTAGTGTCCAGGGAACAAGAGAGCACGGTGCATCTCAGGTCTTCAGGGCCTTTCCTTGGCCCCGCCTTATAGGCATGATAGTTACTGAAGCCTCAATGGGGGTTGGAACTTCCAGACCAAAGCTGGAATGGCTACCCACTACATAGCTCTATAGCTTGCTGGTTCCTGCTCCATTCATTTGCATCATCATTTCAGTAGTGCACCTTCTTTGAATTCACTTAGTTCTTCTTTGGTTATTAGCTTCCATATAACCAATTAGTAAGTTTATATTGAAGTTTCTTTTTGATTTGATTACAAGTTGTGATGATCAGTGTTGATTGTCACCTTCACAGGATCTAGAATCGCCTGTGAGGTGGTCCTCTGGCATACTGTGGAATGCTATATTGATGATGTTACTTGAGGTAGAAGAAGGCAGCATGATACCTTGATGACGTTCTGTTTGCTGATTACGGATGAGATGCGATCAGCTTCTCTAAGCCCTAGTCACCTTCATTTCCCGGCCACGGTGCACTTGAACTGTGAACTGAAACAAACCCTTTTGTTAGCACAGCAGCAGGAAGAGGAGCTAGGATACCATATTTTATATTAAACATTGACTTCCTCTCAAGGATGCTTTTGGTATTAAAGGTTTAGGTCTTTTATTCTTCCTCTAATACCTGCTCTTCATTCTTCAAGGTACTTATATGTTTTCACAGGCTGTCTCTGTACTATATTATGGCGTTATTATTTTTTTCTTGAGTATCATACTAATTTCTGTTTTTGCTCTGTATTTTTTTCTACCCTGTTTATTCATCCTCAGATTCTCAAACAAGATCAAACACTAGCCTGTCTTACAGGTTTTCTGTGTTTCATTTTACGTGACATTTTTTTTTTCCTGGTATCCTCTACTCTCTTGTCCCCTCTAGACGGTTTCCCCCTGTGGCCATTTGCTCAGTGGTTTGACCCCCATGTGGGAATTCTTGGTTGGCCTGCTTATTGGATGCCATCTCTTGACTTTGACCCTTTGGGGAGGCACATTGCCCAGTGGCTTCTTTAGAAAGTGTGGGTGATGTGATCTGGCCTGTGTGAAAACATCATTTAGTCCCCTCTTTCATGGTATGCTGAATTTAAAGTAGGATTCATTTTCCCTGAACACCCTGGAGGGCTTCTGCCATTTTCTTCTGCTCCCGGGTTTGCTGGTGTTTTCATTGTATTGTCAGGTGCCGCTCCTCACATTTTCTCGTGTGTGAATTAAAAGCAAAGCTAAAGTTTTTTTTTATTTGTGTGTCTACCTCTGTGTGTGTGTGTGCCGTGTGTGTGCAGGTGCCCATGGAGGCCAGCAGAGGGCAGAGATGGCCGAGACATCTCTTTGGCTGCTAGGGTGATTGTTTTCGTTTGTGTGTGAATTATTATTGATCATGTGTATTTGAAGTTTGTTTCCAGGGGTGACTCTGTTTCCCTCCTATGTTCTTGACTATCACTGTAGCTTCTCTATCACACGTCTGCTGGTCCCAGCCCATCATTTTTCCGTATGTGACGGTCCTGGGCAAGGTGTGGAAACTGGTGGCATTGACATAGAATGGCTTTTAGAAGTCCCTTTGCCCCTTGTGCTAACTGTAGATCTTTGTCTTGGCCTTGGTAGTTTCTCCAGAAAAGTCTTCACATCTACTACCCTGCCAGTACTCTGGGAGCCTAATAGAGAAAGGGCTTTAGGGTTCTCTAGGCTGAGTGCAAATTTGGACACGACACCCCCCCAATACCCACCACTGTTCCTGGTCCTTGAGTCTGGATCCTTTCAGCATCCTTAGCCAACAGCAAACCTGAATTTTTCTGCTGAGGGAAGAGAAGGGAAGTGGCAGCTTCATGGTTAGGGAAAGGTGTTGAAACTTAGTTCTTGAGATACTTTGCAGGCGACCACCCCCACCTGCCCTCTTCTTACAGCCCCCATTTCCAGTGTGGCTGCACCTTGACATTTGTAAGGTTCTGTGCCCAACTTCTTGCCAGCGCTGAGGGTAGACATTTAAGTTTTCTCTGTCTGGGCTTTGAAGAGTCACTCATTAGAGGACTGTTTGTTGTCTGTGTCTTCCAAATCATTTCCACTCCTTTTGTTCTTCTGTTCTTTGGCATCTTTGGGATTTATTTCTGGCCCTCACTTCATGACATTTATGAGGGAATGGAGTTGCACACATGGTTATCATCTGCCACATGTAACTGAAGTCACCAGTTAATCAGCTTTTGAGGTTTGCCGCTACTTGGGCACGTGGCTGTCTGGCCCATTGAGGAAGGATTCTTGTGGTTACTCTCTTCCTTCAGGTTTATTCAGAGATTGTCACTCTCACTTTCAGAGTGAACTGAGTGAGATATCCTGACTAGGATGGTATATATGTAATGGGGGGAAAGTCGGTTAATGCTACAAATTCAAGTCTGGCCTGAAAGCCAGCCATAAAAGAATAATACCACAAGCATACTTTTTCCAACATTTTAGAATATGGCTTCTTTACCTTAGGGTGTTACAGATCCATCATCCCAGGTGGGTCAGGCTTTCCTAGTTTTCTTTATAAAATGACTTGAGTTGTATCTGAGTTGGAAGAAACACTCTTTTCTGAGGGCTCCTGCCTCCGGCGTTGTATTCTGCAAGGACTGGAGCTCCCATGAAGAACACCTCTGTAGATTCAATGGAAGAACGGTGGGCCATCCTCCTTTAGTATGGTAAAATTCATTCCGAAGACAATAGTGCCAAAGGCTTCTGTCACTGGATACATAAACACAACTCCAGAATCAGGACTAGATATCGCCTCTCATCCAACTTTCCTTATCATCCTTATACGTACACATATGAGCAACACTAAATGGAGTTGGCAGGGGCTTGCACTCTCTCTGTCTCTGTCTGTCTGTCTGTCTGTCTCTCTATAACAATAATAGTTTAAAAAGAGGTTATGTATTCAGGAGGAAATGGGGAGACATGGAAAGAGTTGGAGTGGATAGAGGAAGAGGTGGAAATGATGTACATTCAATACTCACAAAATTATAAAAAACAAAATTTAAATTAAAAAAAGACCCTAGCAAATTCTAGGCTAGTTATCAATACACTGTTCTAAAATATAAGAAGAAGAATGAGGAATTCCGTGCAGTGTTTAATGTAATTAAGATACATCAAGGATTATTTGGCTTTACTTGCCTGTTGTAAAACAAAATGGTAGCCAGTTCCAATTTTAAGGGTTTTTGAATACTGCAGGGTTTGAGTGAATAAAGCAACATGATCTGGCTTCTGGTAGAGAGTCGATAACACCTTAAAGGAGTATGCAGCTCCATATGGTGGAGTTAGTGGTTTCTGCTTTGGATACCTTGTGATCCCTGTTGGTAAATCAAGGTTGAGAGTCGGCAGAGGTTCTGGGAGGAAGTATTCCTGCCTGAGGACTCCTGTTGCCATCGTGACAGACGCACTCCAGGGGCATCTGTTTTGTGGTAAAACTTCCCAGAAGTGTCTCTGCACTAAGCAACGGGCAGGAAGTACTTCTGTCCTTAAAACCAAAATAGTCTTCCCCTCATTATCGTAGCTCACACGTGCACACAGTTTTAATGAGATGGGCACATCCCTGGTGGTTTTCACAGATTTAATGATCAGATTATTTAATGTAGAGCTTAGGGGGAAGTGGCCTTGGTAAAACAGATGATGAAGATGTTGCTGGAAGTTAAAATAACAACTTTATCCTCTTTCTGGTTTTTTTTGTGTGTGTTTTTTCATTTATTATTTTTGACAATTCTTAAAGAGATTTGCTTGTCTTAAGTATGTTTTGGTAGATGTATACTTTTCTCACTGTTTTTTCTTTTCTTTTTTTTTTTAGAATATTATCTTGGGGCTGGGGATATAGTGTTTTTTTTGTTTTGTTTTTTAGATTTATTTATATTTTATGTATATGAGTACTGTATCTGCAAGCCAGAAGAGGGCACCAGAGCTCATAGATGGTTGTGAGCTACCATGTGGGTGCTGGGAATTGAACTCAAGACCTCTGGAAGAGTAGCCAGTGCTCTTAACCACTGAGCCATCTCTCCAGTCCCTTTTCCTCGCTGTTTTAACATCAAAAGACCTGGGAACACAGTAATTCTTTTCAAGAAGAATTGGGTGTGGTAGGATTCTGTGTAGTACCGGCTGTCCTGCAACTCACTCTGTAGACCAGGCTGGCCTCGAACTCATAGAAATCTGCCTGCCTGTCTCCTGAGTGCTGGCTGCTCTGCAGAATGTTCTGCCTCTGTTTTTGAAAGTAAAGTAAAAGCAAATAAAGAGAAAACCAAATCATTGGAGGGAAGTAAGGGGTGGGTTCCCACAAATGCTGGCTGGCAGAGGAAGGACCCATGAGAGGCAAGAATGATATCCAGTTCATCACAACTTTGTCAGCCAGTGCCGGGTCGCACTTGTAGAGTCTGACCCCAAGCTGTTTATTTTTGACATATTTGAGCACAGTACACCTTTGGAGAAAAGTGTCCTGAGACAGTTATTACAACAGAGCTTAAGGCATGATTGCATGGAAACTCCTTTGCAAAGCACATACCTTTTTGTAAAGCACCTCTTCCATAAGAATGGGTTCTCTTAACCGAGAAATGATGCCCAGGATGAGGGTCTAGGGAGGGAGGGTCTGGGGTGAGCATAATAGCAGACTCCTTTGCAAAGTACATGAGACCTCTTTGATAAGAATGGGTACTGTTGACTGAGAAACAATGCTCAGGAGTCTGGGGGGATTTGGGTAAAGCCTGGCTCTTCAGATAGCAAAAGATCATCAGATTATTTACTGCACCTACTTCCAGCCTTCTTGACGGAAACAGATGTAAATCCCTTCCGTTGAAGAGAAAAGCCTGCAGATTCAATGTTCCTGGTTTCTCTAGTGTTACCTGTGAGCATGAGAACCTTTGACCCTCTACGATAAGGTATAGGAAGATGTTTCACACACTGCTAGAGAGCAGATTTGTTCTATAACAGTTACTGCAAAGATTCTTCTTAAAAAGAGAAAAAGCCCAGGAAGATTCTATAAAGAAAGAAAGAACTTCAGCTAGATGCTAAAGGAGAAACACAAGCAGAAAAACAGAATAGAGAATAAAAACTCAAATCTGGAAGTCATATAATATTTATATTTCTTTTTGAGTGGTTAAGATCATTTTATTTATTAGCCCAAAAGCAGTGTTTATCAGAAATAGTTGGCTCAGGCCAGCCTAGGCTACATGAGACTCTGTCTCGAATACTAAGAGTTATAATTATTATTGTTACTGTTTGGAGAAGAGCCTTGGCAGGGTAATGTAAATCACATAGGGCTGTGTCACGGTGGGTTATGTTCTCTGTTTCTACTTAAAAGTTTCGTTCATGTTTCTCTCTCTCTCTCAAGCCTTCTGTTCTCACTGAGAGCTGTGTGGAGGAGGCATCATGAGCCCATTTTACAGATACAAAGGCTCATTGCCCTCACAACCTTTTACAAGTGCAGTGAGAAAGCTCTCAGTTCTCCAGGTTTCAAGTATGTTCTCGAGTTTCCAGAGATAGCTCGCAGGAGAATCACTGTTTCTATCGTTTCTGGAGATTTCACTTGCTAAATTTCTCTAAAAGAAGTCTCGTGGAAGACCAGGGGGTCACTCAACAAGGAACATCAAAGGGTCTGGATTAGACTTGGCTGAGTTTGTACTTCGTGACTTCAAACGCTTAAGGACTAATACTGGAATTTTCTAAGAGCTAAGAAATAAACAAAGAAGGCATCTCAACAGTCTTGTGTGTTCCGTCACCTGGCACACTTCAGACCTAGTTTGTAGCTTGGTATGTTAAGCTTCGTTCTCTCAAACTTCAGTACTTTGGTTTTAAAAACCATTGCTGAGTTGAAGAAAAGGGAAGCTTGGGACTTCAGGTAGCTCTTCAGGGTGAGAGGGGAAGCGGCCTGAAGAGGAAGGCAGTGGTCCATCCTTCCAAACCTAGTGACCACAGACAGGCCTTGGGCCAGAGGACAAAAGCCCTGTGCACCCTGAAGATTCTGAGAACCTTGCCACTGGCCTTTTCCAGGTTACCCACATCCAGGTCCCTGCGGCACGCATACGCACACGCATACGCACACGCAAAGTCAGTCTTCACTCTGTCTCCATGTGATCTTGGCTCCAAGCCTGCATCAAGAACTTGCATGTAACTCTGCTTCTTTGTAGTATAGTTTGTAGCTGGTGATGGAGCTTCAGTGGTCTTTCTGATTGTCAGTTTGTCCTGTGTTTCTCCGGGTGGAAGAAAGCCAGCTCCTTTGGATCACAGCAGACGTATTCCTTCTCCTTGGAGCGCCTGTGCTCATGTTCCAACACAGCAAAATAATTAGTGGTGTCATTGATGACCGTCTGCTACCAAACAATGATTAATCATACTTCAAATTCTCAGAGAAAAACATTAATCCTCTGTGGTTGAAATTAAACCCATCTAGTGCTGAGACAGGTAGTCCTGTCAATTATTGTGAAAATCTTGACCGTTCTCAATGACTTACACCTTGGGATTTTTTTTTTTAAAGGAGAAATCTCACCATGTTGTAACAGCAGGGTGATGGTGTATCGTGATTTAATGAGTCACAGGCTATGTTATTTTTGTAGAACACAAGCCTCCTTCTTGGTAGTTCACACCATTATTCCTCTGACAAAAAAATGTTCATTGGGCAAAGCTAGTATTCACATTTTGTTTGCAAATTCATCTTTAAGGTCAGTATCACCAAATACTTGCACAGGAATGCTATCCTGAAGTAGTTAAGCGAGGACCAGTGGTAGCTGGGGCTGTTGACATAAAGTATTTACTTTGAAGAGAATTCTTAGCATTTTTGCCCCACGTCAGCACAATAAGAATTTGCAGGAGAGAGGGGCACATTAATGTACTTGTCAAGGATTAATGACCTGCTGGAGCATTTGTGGTGGGGAATATGTTATGGATAGTATCATAAATACAGTAATTAAAAAGCTGCACACTAAACACTTTGGACTGGCAGATAGATTCCTTCCATGCCCTGGCTTGCGTTCAAGTGAGTAGTGTGTTGTTTATCTTGCTCCCTTGCCTTCTTGAGAGTGGAAAGGGGAATGGTTGTCTCAGACGGTTGTTTCTGCACTGCCCGTGCGCTCCGTGGTCAAGTGCAAGCCTGGAAAAAAGTGTGTTGGAGATGTATTGTTCTCAGCATATTACTTACTGACCATGGACAGAATCAGACTGGAAAGATCAAGTTAGGGAAACAAAACAAAACAAAACAAAAAACAAACAAACAAACCTGTCACTGGTAAACTACCCCTCACTTTTGGAAGCTCGATTATTGAGATTATTTCCAGACAGATATCCATTACAGTGTTCTTCTTCTGTGCACTACATGAGACATGTTCGGTAGGATCTGTGAGGCCCCGGAGCTTACGTGTTGAACGGGACTTGCAAACATATTAGGGCAGCACAGACTGCACCTGGGATGAATTTTCGAGGTAGTGAGGCTCGATGCCGTCCTCACTGTTTATCTTGTGGTCCCCATGGGTTGAAGCCAGGCAGGTTGCTGTGACACAGGTTGAGCATCTGGGAGGAGAGGCACCATACTGTTAGAATGATGGTCCTGCCCTCCAGAAGGACAGCAAAGCAGGTAAACAGATGTAGTCCTCAACTCCTGTTCCTTTGTTGACTCAGAATCTTTGAGCCTGCTTGTTTCCCACTTAAAGAACATCGTCCCATAATTTCAGAGCCCAGCCTTGTGCTATTTATTTATGAATCCATAAAGACTCTCTTTTGTGTAAAATGAATGTAGTTGGATGCAATTTACAGTTTTCCTTTGAGTCTGTCAGGGTAGGACAGCCGGGCTGTTTCTGTTCTCACCATTTAATTGGCCTCCTTACCCCTTAGCTGGGAAAATTATTCAGTCATATACTGGTTTATTGAATCATTCCACATTTATTGCATGTTGACTGCTTCCATGCTCCAGGGGCACAAAAATGAATGACCCAGTTAGTGGCTTCTGCTGGCTTTAGTACCAGATCTATAGTGGCTAACCCCAGTGAAGACCACATGGTTCTTCGAGACTGTCACCCTGGCGGTGGCCTGGATCACATTTCTTTATAGAATAGGCAAACGGTTAGAACAGCCTCAGGACTTCTGAGGTCACAGAGACCACCGGGAGACGGCACATCTGCTCCTCAAGGTGTTTTCCATTGTGTTCAGTTTCTAGTAAACATTCCTGCTTTTACCGTTACTGGGACTTACTCCAGTAGCTGAGTTGCTCCATGCATCCCTAACCCTGTCGGGGAAAGCCTAGGTGGGATGTGTGTGGGCAGTTTCAGAGGCAGTGGGCTAGGATGTCTCCGGCAGGTGCCGCTGTCCACTCCACTCCACTACCCCCCCCCATCCCCGCTTTTATTTGCCAGTGTCTGCCTGTTGCTGCTTAGGTGGGTTATGCTTTTAGATGTCGGAATATGGCTCACAAAGACTGGTGGACGGTGAGCCATAGCCATGACTTTAGCTACTGAAACTGTAAGCAAACCTTGGGAACGTGGGCACCCAAAGCCTGAGGTTGTTTCAGGAAGGGCTTTCTTTCACACCATTCACCTGTGCACTGCCTTAATTCTAGCGGGAAATGGGTTTTCTTGCTTTGATAGCTACCAGCATGCATGTTTGTTTACCTTCAAACAGGGTTGAATGGTTTTCATGGGGGGGGGGGGGGCGGGGCTCATACCAGAGACCAATAATGACGAGACCTGTCTCCTCAACTACTTACTTGTCACTCCTTCCTGACAGAACTGTCCCAAGCTCTTGCGCTCTCTCTTCCCCCTTCCTTTCCTTCTGTGTATGTTGTGTGTGTGTGTGTGTGTGTGTGTGTGTGTGTGCTCGTGTGTGCTCAAGTGCAGATGTCAGTGTGTACAAATACAGGGGACGGAGGACATTGAAAATCCTCCTCTAGGATATTCTCGGTCTCTCTGTGTCTGTCTCTCTCTGCCACAGGGGTTCTAGACAGACCTGAGCTTACTGTTTTGACTAGGCTGTGCTGGTTGACCAGGGAGCTCCTGAGATCTGTCCATCTCTGCCCCCTCACCGCACCCCTCCACCGTTTACTAGCACATGAAGCCATACGTAGCTTTTATGTGCGCTCTGGGGACTTGAACTCAGGTCCTCTTCCTTTCACCCCAAGTGTTTTTACAAATGACCTGTCATCTCCCCAGCGCATCGCCGTGTGTGCTCAAGAATGGAAATGTCATTTGGTCTGCCTTCTGTAATGCCCCAGTTCCGCTGTGAATGTAGTGTGACCAGATTAGCCTTTACGCTCCTTCCGATATCAAGGGGTCGTGGGTTATCTTTTCAAGGCCAATCCCTTCGTCTGAACTCCTGTCTACTCTCCTGCCTCTGGCGATCTCTTCACCCTTCCTCCCTCCGGTTCTCCTGCGCCTTCCTCCCCACTCTCCTGGTTCCTTCAGTGCTCATCTCTGTGCATCTGCCGGCACTTCAGCTCTCACAGAGTGACTCGTCCCCTGATGTGCTCTTCCGCTTACTCTGTTGAGGCCGTTCCCTGTCTCCTCCATGCCGCTAACTTCAGTCCTCAGTCAAGGTGGCCAGCGACTTTTCAGTGTCGAAACCAAAAGTAGTTTTTGTTTTCATTTGCCTCCGTATCCCATGGCACTTCTCAGACCTCTGTAGCCTACTTTTCAGTATAAGACCATGGCTGGCTTCCTGGTCTGTCATTGCTAGCGCCTGTCTCTTGGCACTAATGGTACAGGCTTCTCTCTGCCCGTAACCCATCTGTGATTCTGTGACATTGCCTCTGTCTCTGCCTCTCTCTGTGAGTTCCTTATTGCTTTGTATTTTGTTCTCTTCTTCCCCAGGCCTCGAATCTTCCACACCTCGGTTTTTAATGCTGCAGGCTGACCTTTGGGTCTTGCTGTTCCTTCCCTGGTGGTCTACACTTCACATCTGCTACTGTTGGTCTGCACGTAGTTGATCAAGTTGTTCTTCCTTTAGCATCTAGATGTTTCCAAATGCTACTTTGTCTCCTCCTGACCTTGCTCACTTCCACTATCCCAGTCTCCCCCTGCCTCTCCTGTCTGCATGGTTGTAACGAGCAGGCTGGCTTCTCTGCTCACACTGCTTCCACCCCGCCCCTTTGGATCCATCCAGAGAAAGTAGTCCATCTGAAACCCACATCTGACCCAGGCTTAGCTGTCTACAACCAGGTCTGCTCAGAGATCTCTGAAAGAGGTACAGAGTTGCCAGCTGGCTCCAGTCTTCTGCCCTGGATGACAACATGGGTGTCATTCTGGAGTGGGACCAACAACTGTAAGCCACACCACGCAGTTTCTCTCCACTGCCTTTACCATTGTCTTGGCACGCACCAGGCTTGGCTAACTCCAGCCCAGCCTTAGACACATCAGGCACCCTTTGTTCCTGGATGCATTCCCTGACCTCTTCTTGTCTGGGCTGGAGGCCTCTGCTGGATGACTATCAAATCATTGCATTCACCCACTGCCCTACAGGGCCCGTTCTGAAACAGAGTCACTGTTTGATTCTTCTTGTTGTTGAATGCTTGACTTCGAGTAAGGATGTAACCTGTGCTTTTTAAAGGAAACGTTAATGATAATAAGTTAATTAATGCCCACAGAAATGTGTAAAAATGTGTGTATTTGTCACCTTTAGAAGGGAGCACAAAGGGACCTTCTATACAGAGTGTAATTGATGTGTCTAGAGCGTTCTTTCTTTCTTTCTTTCTCTCTCTCTCTCTCTCTCTCTCTCTCTCTCTTTCTCTCTTTTTCTTTTTTCCTTCTTTCCTTCCTTCCTTCCCCCTTCCCTCCTCCCTCCTTCCTTTATCATTTTGACATGTAGCCTCTCCAATTCAATACATTTTCTTTTTTCCTTTTGAGTTTTTAAAATATTATTAGTGGGATGTTAGTTCAGGTGTCATGATGAGCTAGGCTGGTACCATCCTTGACATTGACTAAGGAGATGCAGAATCCTCTCAATGCTGTGGGATTGCTGGACTTTACATCCCTGACCAGGGATTCTTAGGGACCTACCCTTTTGTCACACTCACTGCAGGGGCCACATGCTAACCCTCTGCGGGCTCCATGCCTGCCTGCAGGGACAGAGCGATTTCTTCCCGCATGTGACAATGAATAATTCATAAACGTGGTTATCTGGAAGGAGGTGGTCATCATTAGCATTTTAATGAAAAAATGTGATCATTATCCTAAGATTGTCTTATTTCTACCTTTTTTGTGTCCTCTCCTCCAACAGCTAGCCATCTCACTGTTTCCAGAGTCCTTGGGAGTTCCGGAGTCCCCTGCTAACACGCTGACTGTCGCTATGGGCAGAGGGTGCCCCCAGGCTCGAGGGTGTCCAAGCAGCTCATGTACGTATGCCACTGTGTACGTGTGTCTCTCTTCCTCCTTCTGTCCTTCTCCCTTTCCTTCCTCCCCTTTCTCTTCTCTTGGGGAATATCACAGGACACTAACCTGTGAACGCTTGTAAGATATATGCAAGCGTATTTAGAAATGGAGAAGAATATGTTGTTCTAAGTTTTTCATATCAGATGGTGGAAAATGTCACCAAAATCAGTATTTTTATAATCGAGTACTTCTGTAAGATCAGATGAGTCTTTTGTGTTTCAATGTATTCATTCATACATAGCCTTTGAAATGCTTTTTCTGTTTTCATCACAATGTGTAAAACATTTAAAACAATAGGAATACCACCAATTAATAAGCATTTCCCAGTGACTGTTTTAATTCCATTAAAAAGCAAAAACAAAAAAAAACCCTACTCTGGTCCTAGAGAGGCACCAGCTAGTGTGCCTTTGTTGTGTGTCTCAGTGCTCTCGGAGGGGAGACGCGCGGCCCTGGAGATGGCTCTCTGCCTTTCAACCCTGGAGCTCCTCCAGCAGGCTTTGGGAAGTGCTATGGTTGCTCTTCTGATGGTCCTTACCCCCTGATTAACGGAACATTGCAGGAAGAGAACTGACTGCCTCCCATCTCATGGTCTCTCCCTCTGTTGATGTCCTTGACCATCTTACTTTTTACTTAACTTTGGTCTTCCAGCTGCATAGATAATTCATTTATTTTCATGACTTCCCTTTGGACTCCCTAGAATTTTGGCCTCAGGTCAGGGGTGCATTGGGATGTCTCCTCCACTCTTGTTTTGCTCCTAGAGTGATATTTATTTATCTTCACCTGCAGCCCCATTTCCTCACACAGATCAGGTTTTGTTTTTTCCTAGAAAAGTTGGAAGGCTCTTGGAATGCTTGTGTAGTAAGCCTGGTCTAGAAGCAGGTTTTAGCAGCCATGGGGATGGATTGCTCATCCTAATAGCAGAGGTCCCCATTAACCACTAGCAGCAAGCCGGCAGCCTTGGGGCAAACAGGGATCTCTCTAAGAGCTCTGCTGTTGCTGGAGAGATGGCTCAGTGGTCAAGGAGCTGTTCTTCTTGAGGACTGACCTGGGTTTGCTGAACAGCAGCCACAGGGTGACTCAAAACCATCTGTAACTCCAGTCCCAGGGATCCTTGTCCTCTTCTGGCCTCTGGTGATACCAGGCACACATGGTGCACATACATACATGCAGGCAAAGCACCCATACACATGAAATAAAAAGAAAGAAATCTTTAAAAACATAATTCAAACAAAAAGTAACATGAGCTGCTTTTGGAAAGAGCGTCACCAGGGTAACACGTGTATCTGGGTGCTGTAGAGGGAGACGGACACACTGTGGCCAATGCCTGTGGGAGCTGAGGGTGGATTTCTATATTTTTAAACTTTAACATTTTAAGTGGTTATGTAAGTACCTATGTCATCTCTATTTTGTCCCTTACCCTCAAAGCTGAAATAAACTGTGATCTTAGTGGGGGGTAGGGATTCCCTACCCCTTCCGTAAGGGGAAGCTGAAAGGCATGTACCACTATTGATCCACTTGCCTTGGTAGGATCTGACATTTCCTTCTTGGCCTACAAAAATGCTAATTTCACGGGGTCCGCTCAGACGTGTTGTGAGGGGGATTCTTCCTTCAAAATGATTACAGTTCCATTGCTTGGGCTCTGAGAGGAGAGGAAGAAATAAACTTAGACAGAAGATTCATGTTTGTGGAAACGCTTTTCCCCCACCGTCTGGGATCAGACACACCACCTGCCAGCCATGAGATTTTCTAGAATGTTCTGTAACGTTCTGAGTTGCACAGGCCTGTGCTTCCTGTAACTTTCAAGGAATTACTTCTTTCCCTCCAGAGGTGTTTCCTACCTAGAGCTCTCCAGGAGAAAACTATCCCTACCCCACTTTCACTGGGCCACTCTTATCTAGCTGGCCTCCCAGAGGAGGTGGCTTCCGATTGCTGCTCCAAGGCTTCCGCTAAGAAGGTCACTTGTGTCTGTTTGGGATGGAAGGAGAGTAAATGACCTCCTTTCCCAAGGGTTGTATGGCACCTGGAATTGCCCATCCCAGGAGCTAGAAGGTAGCTCTCCCCTCTTATTTCCATCTCTGTGGGGGTTTTTATTGTTGTTGTTTGTTTGTTTGTTTGTTTCTGGCATCCATTCCTCAGTCCCTGCCGCAGCAGCCTCCATTATCTGTGTGGTTTCTTTTCCCATTCTCTTCCTCTCTCCTTTGTTTCTCGCTTATCCTGATGACTCCATGAGGTTTGCTTGTGGAGATCTGCACCCTGGCTTCTAGGCAACCTTAGACTCAGTGGCCCTTTCTGCTCTCACATAAGGCGAGGAAACGAAGATTATTCAGGCCCCAGTGCCAGGCCTGTGTCTTAGTAAGGTCATACTGTTCCCTGGGTAGTATTTCACAGAAAACAACAACAAAAATATCTCTTGTGTTTATAATTTTATCATCAAGTGTGATCAGAATAGCAGTCAAGGGTTGGCAGTACACACTGCTATACTTTGGGTTGTTTTTGAGGCTCTTGTGTCAAATTGGAGTTTTGATTTTCGTTCTGTTTGGGGATCTGCCTCGCAGCAGTAAGTGTCCTTTTACACGGGACGGTGTTCCTCTGTAATGGAATGTGGACTGGCATCCACTGAGCCCCAGAATAGGAAATGAAGGAGCCACAGCTGGCATTTCCTGATCTTTTAAAACAGTCACTTGTGCTTCTGTTAAGACCCGAGTTTGAAAGTATTCCAAGACTTGCTAATATAGTTGCATCATAGTTTGTTATTGTTGTGTCCAGCTGTCCATCTCTTTGCATGTCTGAAGCCACCCCTGTAGCCATGAACTTCAGGCCCTGAACTTTTGGATAGTTACCCAACCCCAAGCCCTGTAGTCCCTCTGCCTTCAAATTTGATCACACACAGTAGCCAGGTTAATCCCTCTGGGGAATGTCTCTGTGCATGCCACTCCCCTACTGACAGGGTTGGGGGCTTTCTCATCAGTCCAAAAGTCACCCCATTATATTTGTATCATCGACATCTTCTTTCTCTCTTTAATACCCATTCCTCATAATAAACAGTCAAGGTTGTCTGCGTTATTATTTTTCTGCAGCCCAAACCTTACGCCAGGCTTGGAACTGCTCCTTGTAGTAATAGACTCTTCATCCTTTGGCCACTGTGCTGGCACTCCCTGGAATGACGTTCATCACTGTGATGTCTTGCTAACACCCTACTCTCTCTAGGGTACAGAGGAGTGACCCTTTCCTTTCCCAGGGAGCTTCCTGGTTTCCCAGCTGGAAGCACAGACTCCTATAGCTCCATGTCAGAAGTTTAATCCCTCCAGAAACTGGTGTCTCAATTTCTTCTTCTTTGGGGAATGGATATGTATACTTTCCAGACCTTGACACTAAAGTATTCATTTCCTCCTCTCTTCTGAGCTGGATAGTGTTTTGTCATAGGTTTTTCTTTGACTAATTTATTTATTTATTTATTGATTGATTGATTGATTGATTGATTGATTGATTGCCAGTTTGTTTTCTAAAGAGAGAAAGAAAGAAGGTGTGAAGTTGGATAGAGAGGGAGGTAGGGAGGGTCTGGGAGAAGAGGGAGGGGAAATCGTGATCAGAATATATTGTATGGAAAAACGTATTTCCAGTAAAAATAGTCAATACATGAAGGTGAAATTGTTCAGCTAAAAGATTTACTTGTGTATGCTCAAGAAGTTGCTGGATTTGTGCTGGTGTTCTTGGAGATGCCTGTCCCTCCCAGCTCCAGCATCCTCCTGTGGGTCCATCTCACTGGAGAAAGGACAGGGCCATCCCCAGCAATGGGAATCTCTTAACTGTTTGCATCTCCTCATATTTTCCTAAAACAGTGTTTTAGTTAATGTACTATGGCTGTGAAGAGACACCAGGACCATGGCAACTCTTATAAGGGAAAGCATTTAATTGGCGCTGGCTTACAGTTTCAGAGGTTTAATCCATTATCGTCATGGTGAGAAGCACAGTGTCGTGCAGGCAGACATGGTGCTGGAGAAGAACCAAGAGTTCTACATCTGGATCAGCAGCAGGAAGAGAGAGTAACACTGGGCCTGGCTGGAGCTCTGAAACTCAAAGCTCAACCCCAGTGACACACTTCCTCCAATAAGCCAACCCCAACTCCAGCAAGGCCACAGTCCTAATCCTTTCCAATAAGGCCACTCCCTATGAGTGTGTAGGGGCCATTTCTGTCCAAACTGCCTCACCCAGACTTCACATTTAACTCCCTGTCCAGCAGCCCAAGTGAAAAATTTCAGTGTTGGATATGTATTGAAAGTGTGACCTGTTTTCATTGTTTTTGGTGTATCTTAGTTTCAAGGTTCAAGTCGATCTTTGAGGAGACAACTGGCCTAACTTTCCATGTGGCAACAATATAGGGAGGTGAAATATAAGACAGATTCCTTGGGCTGATGTTCAAGAGCCTGTGATGGTGGGAGAGGCTCTCACTGGGAGGCGGGGCCTTAGGCCCAACCCTGCCCCTCATGCTTAGGCTCAGGGCTGTGGCCAAGTCATCTAACCCAGCTTGAGTATCACTTTTGACATCTGTTAGCCAAGGAGCTGGACTGGCTGATGGGAAAGCATTGGCTCAAAAACCCTGCTACTTTTGCTTTCCAGAGAGAGGCATGCAGATGAAGTCTTGCTGGAGGGAGGACCCAGGGAGAAGTAGCAAATGTACTCAAGACATAGAACTCGGGATACTATCGGCTAGTGTCTTAGTCAGGGTTGCTATCGCTGTGATCAAATACCTTGACCAAAAGCAAGGTGGGGAGGAAAGGGTTCGTTTGACTCACACTTCACATCACAGTCCATTGTTGAAGGAAGTCAGGGCAGGAGCTCAAATAGCAGGACCCTGGAGGCAGGAGCTGATGCAGAGGCCATTGTGGGATGCTGCTTACTGACTTGCTACCTCAGGCTTGTTCAGCCTGCTTTCTTCTAGAACCCAGGACCACAAGCCCAGGTCTGGCAAATGAGCTAGACCGTTCCACATCAATAATTAAGAAAATACTCTGCAGGCTTGTGTACAGCCCAACCTCATGGAGTCATTTTCTCAACTGAGGCTTCCTTCTTCCCAATGACTTTAGCTTTTGTCAAGTTGAACTAAAACTAGCCAGCACAGCTAGTAAGTAGTGTTTAACTTGGGGATTTTTAACTGTTTAAAATAGCTGCAAATAGGCCGAGACAAAGACCATTTAAATGAGAGCCATCACAGTCAAGTACCTATAGTAATTTGAATGCATAATCGCAGTTAACAGAAATAGAAAATGCTCTTACACTGTAATGGTGATCTGGTTTGCTAAACATGTGGATTTACATCCATTTCCTGGCATAATTGCGCAAATGCTTCTGATAGCAGAATTCCGAGGAACCATTCTGAATGTGATTAGAGAACAGGACCTGACCCATAATTAGAGCTCAGTAGAAAAAGACTGAGTGATGGAAGAAGTACTTTCTGAATTCACACAGCAACAAGAAGGGGATTTCTTCACGCTCCAGCTTTCTCCACATTGGTTCTGCTGCTGCACTGTGTTCAGGACTGTTTCTTGGCTCTAGCAACAGCCCTGTGGTTCCCACCTACCTGGATTCACCATGTCTCTCTTGATTAGTCCCTACTGTCCTCCTCTGCACCCCAGAAGGTCATTTGTATGTCCCAGTGTGTTTTGTTGTTGGGTTTCTTTATGGCCTTCAAGGCTGAGCCACAAAATCCCTCTTTTCTGCTCTTTTGTTTCTTATGGCTGCTCTTCCAACTCGCTGCACATTTAATAATTAAAACAACACGAATTATTCTCTTACACTTTGGGAGACTGGAAGTTTTCAAGAGACACAGGGTTCAGACCATAGTGTGAGCCGGGCTGACTCCTCATGGGAACTCGAGGAGAATGCATGGCTTTGACTGTTCTGCTTCTCATGGCTGCCTGTGTTCTTTGACTTGGGTAGAGCCGTCTTCCCGAAGCTCACATCCCCTTGTCGTTGGTAGTCAGATCTTCCTGCCTTGTACTTGTAAAGACAACTGTGGCTAAGTCAGGGTCTGAGATAATTCAGGGTACTTCCTCCTCTGAAACCTTTATCACAGAGTCCACGAGGCCATGGAAAGCAACATCCACGGGTCCCATGGTTAATAGTGGATATCCAGAGACAGAGGCCATATCCATTCTTTTTTCTTCCGTGCCTCAACCTTTGCCTTTGCTTTTTACTACTTATAGGAACTTATATACACAAACCCACATGAGTGCTTGTATACACACATGCGTAGACAAAGCACAGAACCCTGCCCTCAAACAAATGAGCCCTATCAGAATTGGTGCAATTACACTAGCCAGAAGGGTCAGATTTCTTGTTACTTTATAGGATGAAGAGGCAAGCGTACAGTAAAAGAAAATATGAGGCCCTAAAGCATTGTATTGCTGACACTTCTCCACCCCTTTTGGAGCAAACTCTGTGCTAGCTGAGTGATTATCATCACTGACCAAGCTATTCTAGGTCATACATTCTCTCTTTGACTTTTTCTAGTGTATTATTGAAATTCTACCCTTCACAGGATATAATTCATTTACATATTATTCAGACTCTTAAGTAGAAAGTTTAGAGGTGTTTAATATACTTACAAAGTTGTGTGACCAGCACCACTGTGGGATTCCTGGGTAATTTTTACTCTAAAAGAAATCACGGGGCCACCGTTAGCTTATCATTCACATTCCTCCCCTTCTTTCTACGTGATCACAGATCTGTTTTGTCTCAATGGATTTGCCTGTCCTGAACTTTTTATATAAATGGAATTATGTCTATGAACTTTTGTTATGTAGCATAGTACTTTCAACATTCATCCATGTTGTACACCATTCTTTTGTTATTGCCAAACGGCATTTGTTGTTAATATACGTGCCACGCTTGTTACCCGTTCATTCGTCACGGGCATTTAGGTTATTTCTACTTCTTGTCATAATGAATACTGTAACTGTGAAATTTCTCTATATGTTTCCATGTCACACGTGTTTTACCGTCTCTTGGGCGTTATCTGAGAGGGTAGTTGCCGCCTTGTTCTGCTTCGTGTCTTGAGGAGCTGCTCAAGAGTCTTAGAGAACAACTGGACACTTTGGCTGGTCCGTGGGTGCCTGTTTCCTTCCATTCCTCTCAACCTTGTTACTATGTGTGTTTGGTTATAACCACCCTACCAAGTCTCATGTGTTAATAATTGCAGGTATTATTTGCATTTCGCTAATGAAGATGCTGTTGGGCTTTTTTTTTTTTTAATGCTCATTTTAGAGAAATACTCAAAGCCTTAGGTCTTTGCAAACTCGAGTTCCTTGTCTTTTGTTGTTAGACTGTAAGGGTTCCTTTTGCTGGATAGCAGACTCTCCTTAGCCCCCAGCTTCCTGCAGATGCTTTTACTCCTGTGAGATGTCCTTCTAAGCACAACACTTTTGAATTTTAATGATGTACCAATTTTTTCTCTCCCCTAACCCCTACCCTGTGGTTGGTGTTTTATATATATATAAAACCAATCATTACCAAACTGTTGGAGATTTACCCATGTATTTCTGTTTTCCTTCAAAATTTTATATTTTTAGTTCTTTCGTTTGATTAATTAAAATTTTATGTGTAAGCCAGTGTTGTCATCTGAGTTTGCTGTTTGGTATTTGTTGGAAAGACTTCTCCTTTGATGACCAATTTGGCAGCTTCTGCAGAGAAGCCTATGGACTTTGTGGGGAGTGACTTTTCTCTCTGGATCGTTTGGGAACTATTTCAATGATATTTTCTCCCAGACAGGAACTCATTTTCTACCTGTTTTGGTTTTCTTTCACTGGTCTTTAGAGTTTGCAGTGTAGACAGCTTACACTCCTGTCAACAAAATCTATTCCTAAATATTTTGATGCTATTGTAACTGATGGAATACTTTTCTCTTTTTAATATTTATTTATTTATTTATTTATTTATTTATTTATTTATTTATTTATTTATTTATTGTGTGCATGCATTTGTGTGCGGGGGTGTGTGTATTTTGTGTGTGTGCATGTGTGTGCATGGTGTGCATGCACACATATATAAATGCATGGGGGCAATTGGTTATCCTTTTGTCCTAGGAAATCATCTGCATTTCTTGAGACAGACTTTACTGGAACTTGGGGCTTACTGATTCAGCTAGGTGTAGGCGCGGAGTAGGCTGATCAGTTCTGTTCAGCCAGCTGCTCCCAAATAACCACACAGAGACTTAATATTAATTATAAATGCTCGGCTGATAGCTTAGGCTTGTTTTTAGCTACTTCTTATAACTTAAATTAACCCATTTCAATTCATCTATGTGCTACACGAGGCTCGGTTACCTCATACTTCCCATCCTGCTTGCTCTGCCTCTCATGGCGTCTCCTGACTCCTAAGACTCCACCCCTCTTCTTCCCAGCATTCTCTCTGCTCCAAAAATCCTGCCTAGCCATCAGCCAATCAGCTTTTTATTAACAATGAGAGTAACATATCTTTACAGTGTACAGAAGAATTATTCCACAGCAGCTAGGCTTCCTGGCCAGTGAGGTTCAGGGATTTTCCCTGCCCCTCAACACTGGTGTCACAGGCATGTGCCACAGTGCCTGGCTTTTATATGGGTGCTTGGGATCAAATTCCACTCCTTACGTTTGTGCTTCTTGTACTTATTACTGAGACACACACACACACACACACACACACACACACACACACACACACACCGGATTTTAAATTATTTATTACAGTATTTGGAAACAATTGATTTTTGTATGTTGGTCTTGAGACCCATTTAATTTTTCATTTTAGTGAGATACATATTTATCTTCTCTTCTGTCTTCACTCTCAGGATATTTTGTAGGTTTATGTCGTTTGTTTGCAGGCTCACCGGAGTCCTTTTATGTAAGTCCATTTTTGCTTTTATCTAATTATTTCAATGTATTTCTAACTTGTTTGGAGACTGGCTGTACTATTTCTAGGTGAATGTGCTGCGCACATTGGCTGTGCCTTCTTGGTTTCTGATTTGGTGTTATCCCCCAGTTCTGAGGGGATGTATCTGTGGGGTTATTTGATGTCAATCCCACCTGAGCAGGAGTGTGCAAACAGGGCAGTGTCTCCATTGCCCTGGTGACATCTTGGTGCCCATTGGGTCCTTGTGTCTGGTCCCATGGTGTCAGGGCATCTACTCTTTGGTCTGGGGACCTCACGATATCTGACTCCATACCTCCAGACCTGTTGCTTCCGTTTGGAGAGCTTGACTTCCTCTTGCTGAAGTATGACTCTTTCTTCTCTGTGAGTCATGAGAATCTTAGCTGCCGGGCTTTTTACACGTGTGTAAAAGTCTCTGCTTTTTAAGAAATGGTTTCCAATTCAGTGGTGTCCTGTTCATT
Source organism: Peromyscus attwateri (assembly GCA_902168425.1). Classification (NCBI taxonomy): domain Eukaryota; kingdom Metazoa; phylum Chordata; class Mammalia; order Rodentia; family Cricetidae; genus Peromyscus; species Peromyscus attwateri. Next base: position 64,676 of record CABHPP010133990.1, read on the forward strand.
TTGTCCATCTCCTCGAAGCATCAGAGTCCTTCCTGGTGATCTCCACTCACCAGAATGACTGGTAACTTTATCACTGTACTCTGATGAAAGAATTTAAGACCTCTGAGGCATCACATTGCAATGTCTGATTTCTACACAACTTTTAAACATAGTAAATGGCAAATAAATATTAACTCAGTCGTTAGGTGTTTGCGAAGCTACCTATAGAGATGCTATACATGCAAGTCACCACTCTCCTGTGGGGTGGAGTGCAGGCATGTGATGGCAGCTCATCCCTCAGGACACACCTCTTGGCCAGGTCTGTGCATTCCAGTCTAGACTGTAACCTGGAGGCCTGCCTGTTACCTTTATTTTTAGGGACTCACTCATACTGGACCATGTTTCATATATCCAGTGACTTAGTTATATATAATAACATAAGGTTATGTGTATATATTTATCTTTCTCTGAAGAGAGAAGTGAATTTTGACAGGACATTAAAATGTCTTCCTTGTAAGTTTACTTCTGTTTCATTTTTGTTTCCTCAAATGTCCCGTCTTCTCCTCTAAGCAAAGGTGTACGTATGTATGTATGTATGTATGTATGTATGTATGTATGTATGTATGTACATACCTGTGTTTGCATTTTCAGGCAAGGCCTTGCTATGTAGTCCAGGCTGGCATCAAGCTCATGATTGTCCTGCTTCAGCACCCTGACGGCTGGGTTCATGGGCATGTATGACCATACCTTGGACTATTACTTTGGTATGGTAAGCAAGCATCCCTCTCACCCGGGTGCTCTGGGGTAAGCATGGTCCCCTTCAACAACAGAGGGCAAAGCTAAAAAGCCCTGTGGCAAGACTTCAGTAGCAGGAATTGGCCCTGCTTGTTCCCTATTCTGGGGCAGAAGGCTTGGAGAACTGTCTATGGAGGGAATTATGTGTGTCTTCCCTTTCCCTTCTCTGGCTAATTGAGGGAACCTGTGTGTTGAGCCCTTGATTTGAGTTTAAGGCCAGCCTGGGCTACAAGTGACACCCTGTGTCAAACAACAAAGAGATCCCCCTTCCGAGTACAGCCCCAGGGAAGTGATCAGCTGCAAGGGGCAGGTGGGGGGGTGGGGGTGGGGAGGTAGAGGTGGGTGGGTAGGTGGTGGGCTTCTGAAGCCAGTAGAATAATTTCTCCAGGTTTTCTAGCCTGTTTATATAAACCCAGAATTGCTTTGAAGGGAGTGAACCTGATGAATCAAATGAAAGCTGTAGAAATCCTTGCAAAATAAAACTGATGGAATTCTAAAAGGGATGGCCTGGTGTGTTTCAGAGCTTATGGCTAACTTCTACACTTCTAGACCTTTCTTCATGACTATAAGTGAGGAATAATGAGCCCATACCACCGAACATTCCGCAGAATATCTGGTTTCTAAAATCAGTGTTCTCTCAGGTTTGTGGAAAGTGAAATCCACAGGTTTTTCGCTTGTTTTCCCCATGAATCCTTCTTTTCTGTCATCTGATACCTGGGGAACTTGGTCCCCATCTCCCAGGGTGCAGAGCGAGTCCCCAGAGAGCTTCGGTTTCATGCTGCCTATCTGGAACTTGATACCATTAAAATCGACAGATTGGCTAACACCGAAACCATGCATCCCACTACTGCCCTGTCCTGCCACAGGAGCTTAGCAGGAGCAGAGAACATTTCCTATTGTTTGGGGGGGGGGGGGGCATCAGAAGATAGAAGCTTTCTGCTTGAGGGAAAGTGAAGCTTAGATTACAGGGTGCTTAAGATTCCACCTGCTGGAGTCCAAGGGTTGTCCTGACATTACTGGGAGTTGTTTACCCCACAGTGAGTTTTCTACTGTACCTGTGACCAGTGGTCACCATAATTGTGCCATTCACAATCAAATGACGTCTCATATCAGCTTAGAGGAGAGGTGGGCCAATAAAGAGAATAAGGCCAATAAAGACAATAGAGACACTCCCTCTGCTGGAATGTAGTGTTGTGCGAGAGGATGTGGTTCAGGTCATGTTGCTGGCAGGTCAGATGTGGGACTCAGGGTGTCATGGATGGTCTTTGGAGGTCACAGGAAGTGGGATGTTATGGAGGGACGTGACACACTGGATCAGATGGGAAAGGGCCAGCAGGGCACATGCCCTGGTAAGCACAGAGAATGTGTTCATAATAATATTAAGTCTAATACATAGAAACAGTTCGCATTTCTTCATATACATTACTTTCATTTTGTGTCATAGTTACTACTATCATCCCTCAAGGCCACATGAAGAAACTGAGGTACAGAGACAATAAGTATGTTGTTTAAGGCTATACAGGAAGTCGTGGAGATAAAATTTGAATGTAGTTCAACAAACAGTCTTTGTTGTGAGCCACTGTGTGCCACCTCCTGTAGATGGAGAAGAGCGAGAAGTTGGAAGGGCAAATGTTCCAGGGTCAGGATCTGGTGAGATGGTGCTATCCCATCTCTGCTTCCTGTTCCACTGAGATGTGTGGAGATGAGGAATTCCCACTGCCCACTCCCACTGCCGTGGAGCTGCCTGCCATGATGGACTGTATTCCTCAAACTAGGAGCCAAAATAAACCCTCCCTCCCTTGTTGATATTTTTTTAAAGCCACAAGAACACTTAAGACAGGCCGTTCTTGTGGACAGTATCACCGGAGAAATTAGAGGTGAGGTACATCAAACAGATCCTGGATGCTGAGACTGGGCTAGGTGCTGGAGCAGGAGAACTGAGAAGGCGAGAGAAGGCCGCCAGGGATGGAGGATGGACAGGAAGCAGACTTCCAGCAGAGAAGCTTTGTGGATCATGGACATGTGGGGCAATTTAATAGAGGGGGAACTGGACCACATAACACTGACCGGCCACGGTCGATCTTACCGAATGATTTTAACTAGAGATCGGAAGTGTGGAGAAAGAGCCCAGCCTGAGAAGAACTGGGGAAAGCTTTGTCTCAGCTGAAGGAGCCGAGTGTGTGTGTTCAGGGTTTGGGATGGGGCAAGGTAGCAGAGTGTGCATCGTGGGTGGCGGGTGATGTTGGAAAAGGTGCCTGAGCCGAATGGTACTCAAGGGTCTCACTGAGGAGTGTTAATTGTTTCTTAAGAGAAGTGAGAAGACACTGTTAAGGAGGGATGAGACTTGATCTGATGGGATGCAGGATGCTAACTGCATGTGCCTGTGTGATTGGGCAGGGGCAGGAGGGGACGGGAACTGAGCATCACCTTTAGGGGACAGTACCTTTAGAAGGAGTCTTCCTTGCCTTACATCCTAGGCATCTACATTGCAGCTCACAGGCCCTTTCTGGGGAAGTGAGGAGCCTGGCCCTAAGCAGAATTTCTTAGTGCTCTGGCTGTGTCTGGGTTCACAGCAGCAAGATTTCATTCATGCCCCTGTTAGCCATTTGACTGCCAGTTTATGCCTGTTTGTGTAAGCAGAGGAAAACCAGAGTATGTGAGCTCCTAGATTTAACTCCTTCCTCCTCCTCTTCCTGTTATTGTTATTGTTGTTGTTGTTGTTATTATTATTGGCATTGGTACTTATAAAGTATTTTTTCTATGTTGTAGGTGCTTTGATACAATACCTAGAAATACTATGATTACCTTCTTCATTGGAAGCTTTTCTTACTCCCAGAATGGACCCTCAAAACAAGAACATATTACGGAGCTTACTCAGTGCCCATAACCCTATAGCAAGTTTTTCTTTGTCCCATCAACTCCTAAGTAATGACACAGAGACTTCTTATTAATTATGAAAGCTCTGACAATAGCTAGGCAGGAGGTATAGGTGGGATTTCTGGGGAGAAGAAGGAAGAGGAGGAGAATCTAGGTGCACAGGGGACACAGAGAGGAAACAGGAGGTGCAAGATGGAAGGGCAGTAATGACACATGATAGCATGTAGATTAATGGGCTAATTTAAGTTATAGGAGCAAGTTAGAAACAAGCCTAAGCTACAGGTTGAGCTTTCATAATTAATAAGAAATCTTTGTGTCATTATTTGAGACCTGACTGGACAGAGAAAGACTCATTACATGACCCATTCTATTTTCCAACATAAACTTGACTGAATTGGGAGTGACGTGGTTGTGAGCCTGGCAGTAGATAGTCTAAGCCAACATAACAATCCCAAGGCCCAATTTCCCAGAATTCCCTGTAGTGAACATAGCTATATGACTTCATTCTAATCATTAAGGCCCTAGAATAAGTCCAATGGGGTAAGGGTGGGGCTTCAGGCAAAGTGTTTAGCATCCTGATAAGCCATGACAAATTAGGCTATAAATGTCACTTTTCCCTTCTTTTGTCCTTGGAAGTTGATGAGGTGACCAAATCAGAGCAGCCATCCTGTCACCACGAGGGGGACAAGAATAAAGGAAAGACCAAGAGCCATAGAGAGATGGCTGCCTTGACATTGTTGGATTTAGCCATGGCCAGCAGCCCTGAGCATCCCAAGTCCTTGTTTGTTGAATCTGTTCCTAGATAGGTTTTCTGATACCGAAAACCAAACCCAATGTTAGATGGAGTAAATGGAAAGCTATTCTGAGCCTTTTCCTATATGCCGTGACGGATTCATAATGTCCGTGATCTTCAGGATGACCGTTAGCCTGCTTGAAAACAACCTCTGAAAGGAGAATGTAATGCCTTGGATTGAAAAGTGTTCACAGTCGAGAGTGATGAGTTGCAGACTTAGAAATGTAACTTTCAGAATAAATGAACTTATGTGTATGAACTCCCCGTAGCAAGTCCCACCAAGCTGCTGTTCACGGGCGGTATCTTCTTAGGGCATTTTTTTTTTTTTTATGACAGTCTCACTTCTGGTGAAGTACATTGCATGTGTTTATGGCTGTGGCGGAAACGATGGCTACACTTGGGATAATAGCATCAATAGTCTGATTTCTTGAAAATGTGGAGCTCCAACGGGCTTTATTGGATTTCAGGGTAATAGTGTTATTAAATTTTCTGCCTCTTTCCAAAATGTATTGTGGCTAGGTTCCAAGCTGGTGACTTAGAGAAATTTGAGGCTCTGTACATTTATGGGGAAAAAATTATCTTGGGATGCTCAGTTGCCCAGGTGGGGTAAGGAAAGTAATTGGATTTTCTTCTTTATCATGTTAGACTTTCCACGTCTCATGCAGATATGGGAGGTAGGAATGGTCAGTGACGTGCCTCATGGAGATAGGGTAGGAAATGAAAATCATCTGCTAGACCATTAGGGAAAAAAGATAGTAAGTCATAGGGGAGATATATTGGAGAGAGAAAGGGACTTGGAACATCATCTAATATAAATCCTACTTTTAGTCATAACCTTGTAATTTGAGACCTAGAAGAATTTTGGGCATTCACTGAAAAAAGGAAAACTTGGGTTACCCTCTGCACCCTCTTTCTTCTTTATTTTTTAAGATTAGAATGTAATTACATCATTTTCTCTTTCCTCCTCCAAACCCTCTCATATACCCCCTTGCTTTCTTTTAAATCCATGACCTCTTTTTCCATTCCTCGTTGTTATATACATATGTATATGTATGTACATAGCTATTCTTAAATATATAACTCAACCTGCTCAGTCTGTATACTGTTACCTGCATGTATATCTTTTCAGGGCTGACCATTTGGTATTGGATAACCAGTTGGTGTGCTCTTCCCTGGGGAACACTGTTTCTCCTGCTCTCGCTCAGCATTCCTTTGTTGCCTGTAGTTCTTTGTGTTGGGTTGAGGCCTCCTGGGCTGTCTCTATCCATGTAAGCGTGTCTGGCTGTCCTTGATCCGTTTGTGTCTAGGCAGTGGTGTAGGTGAGACTTGATGGGTGTAGAAGAGCATCCCAGAAGAGCATCCAAAAACTGGAACCCAGAACCCCAAAGACGTGGCCACATGTTTGGACTGCCTCATTTTCCCCATTGGAAAGGGTATTTCTTTTAACCCAAGACACTTTTGGACAGGATTACAGAAAACACCAGGCTCACTTCAGTGCTGTCTGGAGAATTCATGATGCTCCAGTAAGGAGTCATTGGAGCGCAAACTCAGGAACTGGGCGGTGCTGCACATGCCCCATAGGAGGCAGGCCAGCCCATGCCCAGAAAACCAAGACCCTTGCACATGGGAAACATTCATTGAGCTCCCCAAAAAGCTGGACCAGGTCTGGGGCCCTTTAGGAGTCAAGTGGTAGGGAACAGATCAAGCAGGTACACACTAGGGGTGAACTGGGGTGAATTGGTTAGTTTGGCCAGATTGAGCTAGGACTGAGGTGTTCTTTAGCGCTCGTCGTGGTTTTTGTTTTTAAGTTGGTGGGTGGAAGCTCTTAAAGTAACTAATGATATGATGATAGCAGTTAAATTAAATAATACAGTCTTTTTAAATTATTATTATTTTAAAAACAAAAATATAATTATGTCACTTTCTCTCTTCCCTTTGATCCGTCTAAACCCTCCTGTGTATCTTCCCTCGTGCCCTCTTGAGTTCATGGTCTCTTTTTCATTAATAGTTATTGTTTTACACTCTCTCTCTCTCTCTCTCTCTCTCTCTCTCTCTCTCTCTCTCTCACACACACACACACACACACACACACACACACACATTTAATATAGAAATAGTCCATTTAGTGTTGTACATATATGGTTTCAGGGCTGACCACTGGTATTGGATAGCCAGTGAGGGGCTCATCTTCCCTAAGGAAGACTGTATCTCTTGCTGTCCGCAGTCTTGCTGAAGTTCTTCATCCAGGGGTGGGCCCTGTGAGATGTTCCCCTTCCATGTTAGCTTGTCTATCGGTGTGTGTCCTTGCTGAGGTCTTGTTTAGGTAGTTGTGTTGTTGAAGCATCATGGGTGAAGCCCCTTCGTTGTTTCTAGGAGATAAAATCTCACAGCAGCTTTCCTGGTCCCTGTGGCTCTTACCATCTTTCCTCCTCTTCTTCTCGAATGTTCCCTGATTCTTAGGTACAGGAATTGTGTTGAAGATGTATCAACTGGGACTACATTTGATTAGTGGTGGTTTTCCATAAGTGTCTCCATCTGCTGCCAAGATGCATTTCTTTGATGAGAGGAGAAATAAATATTTGGGATACAGTTAGGAATTAGGCTCATTTAAGAAAGTCGTGGTAGTAGGTGCCTCTCTAAAGTTCATGACCTTACTACCTCTGGGTAGTTGCCTTGCAATACCAGGTGTGATTTTTTTTTTCCCTCCTGTTGAATGTGCCTTACGTCCAATTAGACAGTTAACACACAGTCCTCACTGTCCCGCCATTTTTCTGAGTGCTTTACACATGCTGACCTGTCTAATTCCCACACAAGCCTGAAATGTTAGCTGCTCTGCCTGCCCTGTCTAGTTAGGAAACGGAAGTTACCTGTCTCACTTAGAGAACTGCTCACAGAAGGTGGTGAGGTGGAGGTCAGGAGAGATGGTGGCCCTCACGTGGCTCATGGTGATCTGGGATCCGTGCGGATGGTAGTGAAGGTAGAGGATGCAGGACTGTGCAGGTATAGCGGGGTGGGGGTCGGGCTGCTGACGGCAGTGGGAAGATGCATTGCAGGCGTCCCTGGGCATCAGTGAAAGCTCACCAGGATCCAGATGGTGGCGGTGGAGGTGACAGCAGAGAATCTCAGCTTGTAGCTTTGGAGGATGAATTGATGGGGTCAGGTCTCTGATTCGTTGTGAGGGCTTAGGAGTATTGGGGTGACAGGTGGCTAGGATGTTGTTTGGCTCCCCCCTGTAGCTGAGACATGTTGGGAGGGTGGTTACAGAACTTTTTCTTCACTGTGACCAAATGCCTGACAGAAAGCAAGAGCTAAGGGAACAGGATTTATTTCCGCTCCCAGTCCAGTGCGTCATGGCCGGAAGGGCATGGCAGGTGGCTCATGGTGGGGGCGGCATGGGGTGGTTGTGTGCTACGTCTTGACTGCTGTGGAAGCAGAGAGGTGGATCCAAAGCTGAGCTGTCACCCCCAGGGATCAGCCTTCCAGCTGTGACCAACTGTTCTAACACGTGAGCCTGGGGAGGACCTTTCAAACCCAAACTGGAAGAGTTTTTAAAGAAGACCATTTTCTTACTTTTTGACTTACTAGTGCAGAGGTTTTAGCCTGAGCATTTGGGGGGGACTGTTGGTAAAGAAGCTTCTCGAATGGATGTTCTTTAAGTTGACGGACCTTGCTAAGCTCTTTTGCTTCTCAACACAGTATGTGGCATGGAAGGGTCTCGGCAGCTTTTTTAGGTAGTCATGAGTGAGACATCTAGGTGGCAGCTTGCCTTCCATCTTGAGGTAGAGGAAGGTGAGAAGGAAGACGGGGTGGGATTGCGTCTTTGGGGGCGCATCTGTGCACACGCCTATGGGGGTCAGAGGTCAGCCTCAAGTGTCCTTTCCAAGAAGCCATGCAGCAAATGTTTTGAGACAAACTACAAGGTCCCCTCTTGGGACCTAGGACTTGCTGGCAAGCCTGGATGGTCAGCAAGCTCCAGGAAGTTGCCTCAACCTCCCCAGTGCACAGGATTGTAAGCCCACACCATCTTACCCAGCTTTTTTTTTTTTTTTAAGATTTATTTATTATGTATACAATGTTCTGCTTACACATATCCCTGCAGGCCAGAAGAAGGCACCAGATCTCATTACAGATGGTTGTGAGCCACCATGTGGTTGCTGGGAATTGAACTCAGGACCTTTGAAAGAACAAGCAGTGCTCTTCACCTCTGAGCCATCTCTCCAGCCCTTACCCAGCTTTTTATGTGGGTACTGGGGATTGAACGCAGGTTGCCCATGTTTGTGTGGATGGTGCTTCACTGACTGAGGTTCCCCCCCCCC
>CABHPP010133991.1:0-22709 GCA_902168425.1 Peromyscus attwateri
AAAAAAAAAAAAAAGAAAGACTTGGATCACTGTTACAGGTCTTAGACTCCACAACAGCCACAGTTGGAACTTCATCTTCCTTCTCTAAGCTCTCAGCAATCCAATGCAAAATGTTTTATTTATCTTTTTCTATTCTGGAAACCAGGCTGTATTTGCTTAACCCACATGCAAAGCACTGTCTACCAAGAGGAAGGGTACACAAAACAACTGAACCAAAACAAATTGGCCCAGACATTAAGAAAACAGAGAGAGAGAGAGAGAGAGAGAGAGAGAGAGAGAGAGAGAGAGAGAGAGAGACCCTTCTTTTAAAAGCAGTTCAGGCTTGGAAGGCTCAAGCAGAGGACTCTATCAGCTCGCTCCTCGAGTACAGATACCCCATTAAGCATCTGTGAGAGAACCTAGAGCTCAAAGGAAGGCTTTCTAGCAAGCCTCACCCTGTTCCTGAGCTCCCGTCACACCACTCTTTATAAACTGTAGCCAACTGTAACCCCTCATACCATGAGCTTACTGGGAACAAGAGCTAGAAAGAAAAAGGAAATCTAAATGTCAGAATACCCAGGTTGGAAGTCCTGCAGACAGAAGGCCAGAGCCTAAATTGGGGTAATTTATGGAGAAATGAAATCAGCTGGGCCACTTATATGATCCGAAAACATAGCATGAATGTCAGCGTACTGTGTGGTTCAAAGTGTGTTAAGCTGTAAGAGGTACAAAAGAAAACCGACTGAAGCAGTACGTGTCCTGGCAAAACAAAGCACGAAAAATGCTAAAGAGACAGCACACAGTTCTCTTACTAGAAGTTCACCGAGCTAAAACGCCCACCCTGAGCTTCAAGGGGCAGCTCATGACTGTTTTCAGCACATGGCATGTAGGAGAATCAGGAACTCAGGTCAGCCTGGGTTACGTGAGCCCCTGCGGCTCAATGAGTAAAGGCATTTGCCACATGTCCTCACACCCTGATTTTGATCTCTGAAACCGACCTAAAGGTAGGAGAGAATGGATTCCATCCACAAAGTTGTCCTCTGATCTCCACACACGGGTCAGGGCAGAAGCACCCTCACACACTCACACACACACACTGAATAAATAACTTTTAATCTAAGAAGCACCAAGCACCAACCTGATCAGGGTCCACATGACAAAACATAGAAATCTTCTCCTTCACAGCCATCTCGATGGGTGCTGAACTACGGCAGACAATCTGTGAAAGGCAGTCATGCATGTCAGTAAATGGGAACAGGGCTGATCAAACTGCCCAATTCATTGTCAGAAAATCATTCTATGCTTTTTTTTCTACAAGAGACTAGACCAAGGATGCACTTGTTCACTCTGGGCATTCCTCTGTAGCATGAGAAATTGGTCTGGCCACTAGCATAAGCACTTCTCACTAAGTTCAACAGAAATCTACCAGAAAGAACTCAAAGCATCCAAATATCTCTGGCGAAGTTAAAGCTCTACAGGGTTGTTTCATTAAATAGAAGCGGGGGGGGGGGGTGTAGATCTGAAGTTAACAAACTTTCACTAAAGGGTCGCACAGGAAACATTTTAGCTTTCCACGGAAGGCACTGAGGATCCTACTATCGGCTGTGCCAAAACAGCTACAGACTACATGTAAATAAATAAGTAATTGTGTGTCCATAAATTTTTATTTAGAAAAATAGGCAGCTGAGGCAGCTATACCGGGCCGTGGTGGCACACACCTTTAATCCCAGCACTCAGGAGGCAGAGGCAGGGGGATTTCTGTGAGTTCGAGGTCAGCCTGGTCTACAAATCAAGTTCCAGGACAGCCAAAGCTGTTACACAGAGAAACCTGGGCTGGGCAGTAGTGGCGCATGCCTTTAATCCCAGCACTCGGGAGATGGAGACAGGTGAATCTCTGTGAGTTCAAGGCCAGCCTGGTCTATTGAACAAGTTCCAAGACAGGCTCCAAAAGCTACACAGAGAAACCCTGTCTCAAAAAAAAAAAAAAAAAAGAGAGAGAAACCCTGTCCGAAAACCCAAAAAGAAGGCAGCTGCTTTGTGGACCCCCGACAAGCTGCTGGCTGTAACTGGGTTACCTACTATAGGAACACATGAACGCTTCTTAGACTAAAGCTCAGAGCAAAGATAGCCAGTCCTTGAAGGGACACAGGAAATCCCAAGGTTTCACGTTCACTCTGAGGAGCCAGGAACCTTATAAATGACAGAGCATTGTTGTAGCTTGTCTGCTATAAATGGAGCCAATTTAAGGATAAAGAAATACTCGTTTCCTGGATGCCAGATACAAAGTTTACTGTCCCAGGAGCCATTTGAGAGGGACAAATGACTCAGACGTTAAGTTAAAGATTAAGGTATGGGGGGGGGGTATAGTTCAAAGGTAGAGCACGTGCTTAGTATGTGCAAGGCCCAAGTTCCATCCCCAGCACCAAAACCAAAGAGTAAATAAACCATTCTTGGTGGGTGTTCTAGCCTGTGAAATGCAGGTCCTACTCCAAAAGACCTTAGAGACAAACTTACCCACTGTGCTTAACTCACCAGATCTGGAGACAAACCCAAGCCCCTCAGCGAACGGACACTGTTCTGTGTGGGTTTGGTTTTTTGTTCTCCAGTCGCACTGGGCTAAAAAGAAAGAACAAATGGACAATTTATGGCTCTTGAACTTCAAATGGAGGTCACCTAAAACATCAGTGCAAAACTGATCAAAGTCACTAGCCACATACTTATGTGGAAAAGCCCACCTGTGGTACGAGGCTGACATGAATATTACAGAAATTCTCTTTTTTTGCTTTAAACTGGAACTGTCGGAATGCTTCCACAAATGCCATTCCTTCGATGTCTCCAATAGTGCCTCCCAGCTGAGGGTGGAAAATGAAAATAAGGCACAATGACCAAACATCTTCCACAGTCCACAAACCAATGAAATGGTCTTGCTTTTTAAGTTAATTTTCTTTTGAAATTGGGTCTGACTATATAGTCCTGGCTGACCTGGAACTCCCTATATAGAGCAGGATGGTTCTGAAGTCAGAGATCTGCCTACCTCTGCCTCCCAAGTGCTGGAATTAAAGGCATGTACCACAATGGCCAGCTAAATTAAGTAATTAATTACTTTTTGGGAGAGTTTCATACTTCTACATAGCCCAGGCTGGCCTTGAACATGTAACATGAGCCACCACACCTGATTTAGAAATAATTTTGTTTTGTTTTATTTTTATTTTTCAAGACAGGGTTTCTTTGTATAGCTCAGGCTATCCTGGAACTCTTCACTCTATAAACCAGGCTGGCCTGTAACTCAGAGATCTGCCTGCCTCTGCCTCCTGAGAGCTGGTTTTAAAGGTGTGTGTCACCGTCCCTAGCCTTAGACATAATTTTAATAGACTGAGGATAAGAACTGAAGTTTAATACTTTCACAAGAACAGAAGTCTATAAATGTTAAAAATCATTAAATTATATAAAATGAATGAAATTTTATGATATTAGACTTCAATAAAACTATTAATAAAAAATCCTGGTCTGGTAAGACACATCTGTAATCCCAGCACTGGAGAAACTGAGGCAGGAGTATGAAAGGACCAAGCAGATGCCATAACAGGTGCTCAGTCTTCTCTCAGAGATCAGGCCTCAATTTCAGTTTCCTGAGAATTGAGCAAGCAGTTTCTGGGAAGGCCATGAACAAAAAACATAGTCTTGCAATAGCTCCCTATCTGCATGTACTCTGACCGTTCAAGGTTCAGCCAATTGTTTACTGTCTGGGACCCCCCACCAACTTAGAGCTATGTGCGAGAGTCAAGGACAGATCCTGGGCCACTGAGTCAGCCCCCACAGTCAGTACGTGCTAGGCCAGCCAGCCCCCATGGCAGCTCAAGGACAGAGCCTGGGACTTGTCCAGGCCTGCCCCCAAATGATAACTGTAACCCCCAACCAGTAAATTCAAAGGTTACATACCCTCACCCAATCATATGATGCCAAGGCTTGTACCACCCTGCTTGAGTTTTTCCCTTTAAAAACCCCTCACCCTGAGAGCTCAGAGCCGTCATCCTCCACCTGCTGTGTCGAGTGTTGGACACAGACCAAGCCCGGGCTTGCTTGTTATCAATAAACCCTTGTGTGTTTTGCATCGGATATCGGCTCTATGGTGGTCTTGCTCGGGGGTCTCGTGATGTGGGTACAACAATCACAAGTTCAAGACTAGCCTGGAGTGCATATATCCGATCTCAAAAAAAAAATCCAGGCATGGTGACAAAAAGAAGGTGAGGCAGAAGGACTGTCTTGAGTTTGAGGCCTGCCTGGGCTATATAGTGAGTTCTAGGCCAGCTTGGGCTATAGTGAGACTCAGTCTCAAAGAAGAGACAGAGAGGATAGAGAGATGGCTCGGTGATTAAAAGCACTGACTGCTTTTCTGGAGGACCTGGGTTCAACTCGCAGCACCCACATGGCACCTGACAACTGTCTGTAACTCCAGTCCTAGAGATTGCTCTCTTCTGTCCCTAGAGAATGTACCATGTACATAGGCATGGTACACAGACATACATACAGGGAAACCACCCACACACATAAAAATAAAATTTTAAAAAATAAATTTTAAAATAATCAAAAAAGGAGAGAGACAGGGACACAGAACTCACAAACAGGTAGAAAGTTCCAAGGGCTGGCAAGATAGCTCAGTGGGTAAAGGCACTTGCCACCAAGCCTGAGGACCTATGTTTAAGGGACCCTGGGACCTTACAAGGTAAAGAGAACTCACTCTCACAACTTTTCCTCTGACCTACACAGGCACACCCTGGCATGCACACTGTGACACATGTATGCGCGCGCGCGCACACACACACACACACACACACACACACACACACACACAGAGTAAATAAATATAAAAGAAAAATTCACAATAAAAAATGAATGTAATGAAAAGAATTATCCAAAACAGGCACCACAGAAGAGAAAGGTAAGACTATTTCTACCAATGGTCCTAGTTGGAATAAAATACTCAAATCCTGTGATGAGGTTGATTTCTGCTTGGGTGGTTCAATTGATTGAAATAGTGATGGGCGGTAGTGGCACACGCCTTTAATCCCAGCACTGGGGAGGCAGAGACAGGCAGATCTCTGTGAGTTCGAGGCCAGCCTGGTTTACAGGGCAAGTTCCAGGACTGCCAGAGTGGTTACACAGGAAAACCATATCAAGAAAGAAGAGGAAGGAAGGGAGGGAGGGAGGGAAGGAGGGAAGGAGAGGAGGGACAAGAGAAGGAAGAAGAAGAAGAGGTAGTCACGGCAGCGGCAGCAGCAGCAGGAGGAGGAGGAAGACATCTGTATGTTTTCTCAGCGGTGCTTAGGAGGCTGAATGAGGCTGGAAAATTGCTGTAAATTCAAAGCCAACCTGGATTACATACTAACTTCAAGGTTAGCTTGAAGTACATGGAGAAACACTGTCTCAATAAATGCAAGGGTGGAGACAGGCAGAACCCTGGAGCTTGCAGCAGCAAGTCTAGCCAAATCAATGAGCTACAGGTTCTGTGAGACCCTGTCTCAAACAATAAGGTGGTGGGCAACTGAGGAAGATAACCAATGTTGACCCCTGGCTTCCACGAGTATTGGAATACATATGCACACATGTGTATGCACATGTGTACACACATACACCACAGAAGCACACAAGAAATAGGTCAAATTTAAAAGACAGACCAGGCATGGAGGCTATCACTTTTAATCTCAGTGCTCAGGATAGAAGCTGAGGAGGCAGGTGGATCTCTGTGAGTTCAAGGTCAATATACCAGTTCCAGGCCAGCCAAGGATAAATAGCATGTTCTTGTCTGGGTCGGGGGGCAGGGGGAGAAAGAAAAAAGTCTGTACTTAAACCAAACGCTATGGGACTGTCTTAGAGGATTCTGTCCTTTGCATTTTTGTGTTGCTGGGGACATAATCCATGGTCTCACATATGTTAAACAAGTGCTCTACTGCTGAGCTATACGCCCCAGCCCCCTTCTGTTTTTATTTTTTGTTTGTTAGAGTGATTTTTTTTGTTTTGTTTTGTTTTGTTTTTGAGACAGGGTTTCTTTGTGTAGCCCTAGATGTCCTGGAACTTGCTCTGTAGATCAAGCTGGCCTCGAACTCACAGAGAACCACCTGCCTCTGTCCCCTGAGTACTCCTGAGTACTGGGATAAAAGGCCTGCCCCCCCCCCACCCAGTTTTTTAATGGGTTTTTTTGGGGGGGGGGGGGTGAGTTTTGTGACAGGGTCTGACTCCATAGCTAAGACTGGACTGGGGCTCCATATGTAACCAGGCTAGCTTCAAACTCCTTCCCCAGTCTCTGGAGTACAGCTCGCTCTTGTGCTCTTCAACAGGGATCCTAGAGTTGTCAATGGAACATGAGGAAAGGTGACTAAGACTTTAAATCTTATCCGTTCCTGCCCTCATGTGGTCTAATGTGGCACTGCAGCCTCCCAACCCATTTGGAAGTTCCCTTTACTCTCTCTCTCCTATTACCAGTGTGTTCAGAACCCTTGAGATAGTCCTTTCTTACTACAAGTTTGCATTTATTAAACTTAAAACTCCAAAACAGATAATCCATAAGCTTTAAATAACCTGCATTATAATTTATTGTTATAATTGTTCTATTCTGTTATTCTCAATCTTGTACTATATCCAACTACAAGTTAAACTATTACACAGTCAGAAGTGGTGGCATACTACCATAATTCTAGCACTTGGGAAGCTGAGGCACAAGGACTGCTGGGAGTTATAGGCCAGCGTGGGCTACAAAATGAATCCCAGGCCTCCGCCTCCTGAGTGCTGAGATTAAAGGTGTGTGTCACTATGCCTGGCTTTTTTTTTTTTTTTTTAACTCACCTGTGCTTTCTAAGCAGGACTGATAAACTCACTGATTCACAAAATAACAAAAAATTTAGAAAGGGGACTAAGGATGCAGCTCGGTTGGCAGGGTCTGAAGCCCTGAGTCCAACCCCAGTACCTCATAAAACTGGATATGGTGATGCATGCCTGTAATCCCAGCACGTGGAAGGTAGAGGCAGAAGGTTCAGAAATTCAAGGTTGTTCTTGGCTACATAGTGGAGTTTGAGGCCAGGGGTATATGAGACTGTCTTTTAAAAATATTTTTTAAAAGGAAACCCTGGGGCTAAGGAGATGGCTCAGTGGTTAAATACTTACTGTACAAGCCTTGACAACCTAAGTTCAGACCCCCAGAACCCACAGGAAAACCAAACTAGTAGCACAAGTGTCTGTAATTGTAGTGTGGGCCTACCAAGATATGGGATGTGGAGGCAGGAGGATCATCAGAAGCTCACAGGCCAGCTAGCCTGGTATACAAAGCAGTGAGCAATAGAGACCCTGTCTCAAACAAGGTAGAAGTGGAAGCTGAGGACCCACACTCAAGGTTGTCCTCTGACCTCCACATGAGCACTGGGACACACTCGGACACACACACACACACACACACACACACACACACACACACACGCATGCGCGCGCGCGCACACACACACACACACACACACACACACACACACACAGTTCCATTTTTAAGAGGAAGCACTTCCTTGGTATAAATCAGGAAGGAAGAAACACCCAGGTAGCAAAGAGTTTGTATAAAACACTACATTATACAGACATACAGGAATGAAAGAAAAGTCAAGGCAGTCAACAAGTGGCGGCAAGTTCAAATGCTGCTTTCTTGAAATGGTTGATATCAAGCCCCACCTCCACCACCTGACTTTCCCAACCCAATCTCTACTTTTCACAGCACTTTGCGAATATTTCTCTAATACAAGGAATTAAAACACATTCTGGGATAGGAATGAAGCTCAGTTGGTAGCATACATGCCTAGCACACATGAAGCCCTGGATCCCATGCCCAGCATGACATAAACCAGGAAGAATGGCACATGCCTGTAATCCTAGCACTTGGCAGAGGATCAGTAGTTCAAAGGCTTTATTGGCTATATATCAAGTTCAAGACCAGCCTGGGCTACCAAAGATTCTGTTGTCAAATAAATAAAAGAATATACTACATTTGGTATGGACAGTAGGTCTATAGGCTCCTCAGGGACAGAAGAAACTGTCCATTCCAGGTTCCAACCCCTTACAACACTGACTACGTTACTCACCTGTCTGCACACACAGACCACTGCATACTCACCCCCAAGAGAATGTGTAATTATCTGTTCAATAACTGACTTTGACCATCTCTGTTGTTCCCTGCTGGAACCCCAGCCCCCAGCCTAGTTCACAATACCCAGGAGGAGAGAGTCAACGAAAACTGGATGCTTAAAGACCCAGCAGGCAGTAGCTTATGAAGAAAAGTTCTATGCTTGCCTCAATAACGCATATCTGGGGCTCTTCCTTATTAATGTCCACGGACACCTTGGCTTGATTCATGACCCACTCCTGGATAGCATCAGTAATATGAGGGACAACTGCAGAAAGAAAGAATAAACAGCATAGCAGGTTACTTCATGTTCATGAGAAAAGAAGCATATGGTCCTCCCATATGATGTGAAAGCAAGCAGGCAAATGAGACCAGCTGGAGATCTTATGCTATTGTCTCCATCACTGGAACCAGTACGGACTGAGGAACTTAAGGCTACTCATTGCCATGATAGGCTGTTGCTCTTGAAGCAGACCAGATGCCGAGAACGAGAAGCAGAAAGAAGTGTTATCACTGATGTGGACGAGAAACCTTACCAGTCTGGAGAGGTGGCCCAGCAGTTAGGAGTGCTTGCAGCTTTTCCAGAGAACCTGAGTTCACTTCCTAGCACCAACATCCAGAGGCTTATAACTGCCTGTAATTCTAGCTCCAGGGATTCCAACACCCTATTCTGGCTTCCAAGGGCACTCACACACACGTGGCATACATGTACACATGTACATACACACACACACACACACACACACACACACACACACACACACATAATTAATTAAAATGAAAGAAAGAAAGAAAAGTGACTAATACACAGAGGTAAGTGGATCTCTGTGGGTTCAAAGCCAGCCTGGTCTACATAGCAAGTTCCAGGCAAGTCATATCTACACACAGGAGACTCTGTCTCAAAACCAACAAAAAATAAATAAAATCAGGACCTGGGGATACAGCTCAGTTAGAGTCCTTGCCTAGCCTGCACAAAGCACTGGGTCTGATCCATAACACTACATAAACTGCTGTGGTAGTACATTCCTATAATCCCAGCACTTAAAGAGGTAGAGGCTGGAGGATCATCACATTCAAGGTCATCCCTGGCTACATAGCAAGTTAAAGGCCAGCCTGGGCTACATGAGACCCTGTCTCCAAAAAAGAAAATTAGAATTAAAATTAAAAATATTATCTGCCAAGCGGTGGTGGCGCACACCTTTAATCCCAGCACTTGGGAGACAGAGGCAGGCAGATCTCTATGAGATCTGGTGTACAGAGTGAGTTCCATAACAGCCAGGGCTGTTACACAGAGAAACCCTGTCTTGAAAAAAAATTAAAAATATTATCTAATAATAAAAACTGCTGAAGATATATTCAGGAACATTGGAGGGCAGCAATCTTTACATTTCTGAGTGAAAAAGAAAAGAGCGCAGAGATTTTAGGGCCCACAACCTTCTCATTTCTGTTAAATATACAGTGTCCTCTGAATGATGCTTAGCATACAAGGTCCACAATGTTATGCAGTAAAATACCTTGAACAGTCTTCCCCAGGTAATCACCGCGCCTCTCTTTATTGATCACATGCTGATATATCTTCCCAGTGGTGATGTTGTTGTCTTTATAAAGATTAATGTCCAAGAATCTTTCATAATTTCCAAGGTCCAAATCAACTTCTCCACCATCATTTAAAACAAACACTTCACCTATGATCAAAAGGTAATGTAGAAATTAAAACTTACTTCCAACAGATTATTTTTCAGTCAGGCAAGGAAACTCATACCTATAATCCCAGAACTTGTGACACTGCACTTGTACATGCATGTGCACACACACACACACACACACACACACACATTATGTATCAAGAGTTTGGGAAACACCCTTATTTTTCAGATTGAATGAATCAATAGCCTTAAGAACTTTCGAACATTTCTAAGGTATGATCCAGCAAGTCTACTTCTGGAAGCCTATACTAGAGAAATTACCCAAAACACAAGACAAGAGGATGGAGAGATGGCTCAGCAGTTAAGAGAATTTGTTGCTCTTGCAGAGAACCAGAGTTCAGGTCCCAGAGCACCCATGGCAGGTAGCTCACATCCGCCTGTAAGTCCAGCTCCAGGGGACTTTTCTCTTCCAGCCTCTGTAGGCACCTGTATACACATGGCATATACAGACACGTATGCACATAAATAAAAATTTAAACACATACAAGAAACCACTGCAAATTACGTTAGCACTTTCAAAGGAAAAGATTCCTTGTCCTACCATGTTCATAAGGTGAGAAAGTCCCGGCATCGATGTTAATATAGGGGTCGATTTTGATGGCAGTAACTCGGAGACCACATGACTTGAGAATGGTGCCAACGCTGCTGGCAATGATCCCTTTACCAATGCCTGAGATGACTCCACCAGTAACCAGGATATACTTCATTGGCGAGTGAGTGGGTGGCTGCCAATACCCAGATGAAATCTGAGAAACAACCAAATTAAGAATTAAGAATCAGATTTGAGCCAGGAGATGGTGGCTCTTTAATCCCAGCACTCAGGAGGCAGAGGCAGGAGGATCTCTGTGAGTTCTAGGCTAGCCTGGTCTACAGAATGAGTTCCAGGACAGCCAGGGCTACACACAGAGAAACCCTGTCTCGAAAAACAAACAAACAAAAAAGTATCAGATTTGAAAAAAAAAATGGGTAAGGTAGTCAATGCCTATGATCCCAGTACTCAGGAGACTGAGTCAGGAAGACAGTTCTGAGCTCAAACTACATAATGAGTTCCAAGCCAGACTGTGCTACAGAGTAAGACCCAATCTCAACAACGTAAAGTTAGCTAGTATGGTGGCTCACTCCTTTAGTCCCAGCACTTGGGAGGCAAAGACAGATCTCCCTAAACTCAAAGCCAACCTGGTCTACATAGCAAGTCCCAGGCCAGCCATGGCTACACAGTGAGACCCTGTCTCAAAGAAGGAAAAAAGAAACAAACAAACAAACAAACTCAAGAGGCCAAGGCAGGACTGCCAAGAGTTTGAGGTTAACGTGGCTACACAGGGAGTACCAGGCCAGGGCTACACAGCAAGACCCTGCCTGAAACAAAACCAAAAAGTATATAAATAAATGAGAGTCCAAGGCAAGCATGGTAGATTACACCTAACCTGTAATCTCAGAAGACTGAAGCAGGAGGATTACTGAGACACTAGGCCAACATTGGGACAGTTTCTCACATAAAGTAAAAAAAAAAATCCTAAGAGAAAAAAATTAAAGGGTCACAGAGTAGAAACATTCTCTCAAGTCAGTAGAGAGCATATCAAACTATAATTCCAAAAGCACATAGCATTTTAAATACTCAAAACTATTGAAACAAGTTTTTGGGGTTTTGATTTTGCTTTGAGGAAGGGCTTCCCTATCTATCTTAAACTATCCTGGAACTCATGATCCTCCTGTATCAGTTTCCTGAGGGCTGGAATTACAAATGCACACCACCACATCCAGTTTGGTGCTGCTGGGGTGGGGCACGTGGACTTGCTGCTGTTGCCGCTGCTGCTCCTGTTGCTTTCAGGACATGGTCTCCTGTGGCCCAAGCTGGCCTCCAATTCCCTGTGTAGCTAAGGCTGACCTTGATCTCCTAACCTTCCTGCTTCCACTTCCCACATTCTGGGATTGCAGACAAAGTAGTATTTTCTAGGCTCTATCTTTTTCAGTTATCACACAAAGTAATGGGTTTTGTTGTGACATTTTCATACACATGTATGATTACACTTTTGTTCCTTTTTAAAATCATTATTTTTCACATATGGTTATTCCACCTACATGTATATCTATATACCAAGTGCACGTCTGGTGCCTGCAGATGCCTGGAACTGGAGTTACAGACAGTTGTGAACTGCCATGTGGGTGCTGGGAACTGAACCTATGTGCTCTGGAAGAGCAGCCAGTGTTCTTAACTACTAAGCCACTTCTCCAGCTCTTATACTTTTATTCATATTTGCCAACTACTACCCTCCCTTGATTTTGTGGCTTTTATACTTGCCACTAGACAGAAAGCTAAGGCTATTTCCTAGAAGGAAAGCAGCTGCCTTCGTTCCCTTGACTTTACATCCACTCCAACTCTGACCTGTACCTAGCTTTGTCATGACAAACTACATTTCCTAAGACTTAGAAGCACTGGAAAATGTTTCCAAGCTGTGCAAACTGTATGTAGGCAAGACAATTACACTTTCTTAGCCTGTTTTATTATCTGGAAAGTGGAATAAAAGTATCAATAGTTTGGAATATTATTTGACCCTAAAAAAGAAATGAGCTCTCATCCTAGATAGGCAGGATGCATGCCTGTAATCCCAGCACTTGGTCGGTTAAGGCAGGAGGATCAGGAGTTCAAGGCTAGCATGAACTACATGAGACTGTCTAAAAAGAAAAGAAATAGGGGTTGGGGATTTAGCTCAGTGGTAGAGCACTTGCCTAGCAAGCGCAAGGCCCTGGGTTCGGTCCTCAGCTCCAGAAAAAAAAAAAAGAAAGAAAAGAAATAACTTCGTTGCATGGGGGGGGGGTGATATATAAAGTTAATAGTTAATATTAACAGCGTCTCATCTATGCTTTTTCAAGTTAAGAAGAAAATCTTGAATCCCAGCACATGGGAGGCAGAGGCAGATGGAACTCTGTGAATTCAAGACCAGCCTGGTCTACAGAGTGAGTTCCAGGACAGCCAAAACTGTTATCCAGAGAAACTCTGTCTTGAAACAAACAACCAAATAAAAAACAAAAACAAAACAAAACAAAAAAAAAGAAAATCTTAATTGTCCATTTCCAAATTTGTCAAAAATAAACCACCATGCTAGTATATTTAGGTGAGTGAATTGTAGACAATTGTTAGTTTTCTATATATTAAAAACACCATATCCCATGCTGGGCAGTGGTGGTGCAGGCCTTTAATCCCAGCACTCGGGAGACAGAGACAGGTGGATCTCTGTGTGTTCGAGACCAGCCTGGTCTACAGAGCAAGTTCCAGGACAACCTTCAAAGCTACAGAGAAACCCTGTCTCAAAAAGAAAAAAAACACCATCCCCCCCCTTTTTTTTTGCATGTGCTTCTGTGTGCACACTCATGTACTCCTGTCTGTGGGGATGCATATCAAGAGCAGGGGACAACTTCAAATGTGTCTTCCTTTGAGACATGGGTCTCTCATTGGCCTAGAGCTCACCTATTAGGCTAGACTGGCTGGCCAGGGAGCCCCAGAGATCTGCCCATCTCAATCTCCCCAGAACTGGAATTACAGACATGTATCACTATGCTCAGACTTTTTATATGGGTTCTGGGGATCAAACTCACATCCTCATGTTTTCGAAAGCTCTGAAAGTCCTACATAGTGAGACCAGAGGACAACTTTCAGAAGTTAGTTCTCACCTTTCACTTTGTTTTGAGGCACGGTCTATGCCACCACACCCAGCAAAAAGATATTATTACAGATTTAGTTTTGCAGATTTTTTTCAGTCCTGAGGACTGAATGCAAGGTCTCACACATACTAGGCAAGCATTCTGCCACTGAGCTCCAGGCCCAGCTACATGCAGCTTTTTTACATGAGTTCTGGGAATTGAAATCAGGTCCTCAAGGCTTACTTCGAAAGCACTTTTAACTAGCTTGAGCCATTTCACTAGCCCCACACCTGTTTTTTATGGTTTTATGCAGTGCTGGGGACTGAATGCAGGGCTTCATGTGTATGCTAGGCAAGTATCCTACCTACTGAGTTACATACCTATCCTAATCCTTTCTACCTTTCCTGAGCAAATAAGTTTGGGGAAAAAAATTAAGACTGTAGGAGGAACATCCACATTTACACACACACACACACACACACACACACACACACACACACACCACAAATAATGTAATAAATATTTTAATTAAAACAAAGTAAGAGGAGCCGGGCAGTGGTGGCACACACCTATAATCTCAGCTCCCAGGAGGCAGAGGCAGGTGGAGCTCTGTGAATTCGGGGCCAGCCTGGGCTATAGAGCAAGTTCCAGGGCAAGCTCCAAAGCTACACAGAGAAACCCTGTCTCAGAAAAGAAAAAAAAAAAAACAGAGGAACAAAGAGATGCCATTAACAATAAATACATCTTTTCCATTTTTGGTAGCCTAGTCTGGCCTTGAACTCAAAATATAGCCATGGAGGACCACCATCCCTGGTTTACATAGTGCTATAATCAAACCCAGGATTTCCTACAAACTATAGACAAGTATCCTACTGCCTCAGCTACACTCCCATCCCTTAATAATAATGTCGTTGTTGTTAGATTTTTGAGATGAGAGAATCTCACTCTGTAGTCCAGGCTAGCCTCCACCTCACTGTCCTCCTGTGTCAGACTCATGAGTGGGAGTGCTAGGAGTCACCTCCCAGAAGTCTTACAATATTTTTTTAACCTAATGAGTTCAACATTATAATCATTTGTTTAGAGTGCTGGTGCAGGCCTGTAATCCAAGCACTTGGGGTGTGGAGGCTGGAGGATGAGTTTGAGGCCAACTTGCTCTATATAAGACCCTGTCTCAAAGAAAAGAGAACCGCTGTAATGGATGCAACAATTTACTTGTGAGCTACATGTCACCATCTTCGTACTAAGCCTTGGGGGAAAAACAAGCACATTATTAAAGCACATCTCATTTCCAACTTGCCACACATGACCAATGGTTTCATTCCACTGTGCAGGCCTACAGCAACAGAAACACCAAGAGACATCTTTCTAATGATGTTCATTTTTAAAGTAATGTAAATCAGACACAAAAAAGTACTTACTGGATAAGCCCCTTTTACGACGTTTGTGACTGGCAAAACTAAGCCAAGACGATGATCATCAAAACAGTGCAAGGGAAATGAACTGACTAGAAACGGGGTACTAAGGACCCTTGTGGGTTGGTGGAAACGGCTAAGTCTAGTTAAATCCCACAGACCTGAGGTGAAGTGGAAAATTTCTTGGGCATAAAGTACAAGTCAGCCTCCCCCCCAGGCGGTAGTGCTCAGTATGCTGAGGCCAGCGAAAGGGGTTGTTGTTTAACCTGTGAGCTGATATAGAAAGCCTACTCAAAAACCGAATCATCCCTGCGGGCGGTTTCGCTTCCGCCAACGCCATCTCGGGGATCCACAAAGCAGGGAGAAGTAGGGATTAGGGGTGCAGAATCCTGTGAGCAGAGACACACCCCAGGGACGCGCCGATTTGGACCCCAAGTCACCAGCTACTGCCAGGGGACAGGCGACCGCGGCACTGGGCGCAAGTGGGCGTCCCCCAGTCCCAAAGGCCTGCTCGATCGCCAAGGTTTTCGAGCACTATGTGCGAGAAGCGAATGGCTGTGGGCCGGGCGTGGGCACCAGCGGGAAGGGGACAAAAGCATCCAGGCCCCAAGTATGCTCCCGGCAGGGCCGAAATGGCCCCGGGGGAAATATGGTGGTCTGGGCACCGAGGCCCGAGGGGTTTCGGGGGAGGCCCAAGAAGGGAGTTACCTGTGTAGTGGCGAGGGCGCCGTGGAGTGTGGCTCAAGCAGCTCCACCCAGCGGCCAGCTGGGCCTGGCGCTCACCTGTCCTGCGGGAGCAGGGACCTCATCTAGGGTGCTCTAGTCACCACTGGGTCCTGCCCGCCCCAGGAACTGAGAAGCCCTCCTCACCCACCTTCCCCTCGCGGTCCTGCAGCCGGCTGAGCTGACTCACGCTGGTTGTGAAATTGGGGGTGTTGCAGCGGTGGGTTCCAGCGATGGTACAAAACAGGCGCCTAAAAAGTGTTTCCTACGGCACAGGCAACTCCCATCACCCTCCGCTCTAGTCGCCCTTGGCCCCAGGCCACGCTCAGCCTGGGCCTGCCCCTCCCTCCCTCCTGTGGTGAGCTAGCTTCAGCCCAACCACTAAGACTTCTGGACAGCTCAGAACCTGGCGAGCAGAGCCCCTAGCTCTCCCGCCAACTTCACTCACCACAAATGCTAGAATGTCCCACCGCAGAGCAGTCCAGGAGCCAAAAGCTGAGAAAGGGGAAAAACAAAGCAGAATTCTTGCCTAGGGGCTCACCGCCCATCTACATGTCCATTGGTAAATGAACTTCCTTAGCACGAAGTTAGGGAGAGAGGAGGAGCAGAGGAAAGTGGGAGAGAAGGCTTCCAAAGTGACGGTGGGGGAGTGTGTAAAAGATAAGTGTGGCAAAGGACGCCAGAGGTTGTTTCAGGTGAAGAAAGGGAGAAAACAACTGAAAAAGAAAGGATCTAACTAGACACAGATTTGAAAGGAGCTGAAATTTTAGGGAACCCGTGTAAGTTTTGTTTCTTTGGTTGTTTTTGTTGTTCCTTTGGGGTTTTGTTGGCTAGTTTCTCTTTTGGTTTTTGAGACAGGCTAGGGCTGGAGATGTAGCTAATTTGGTAGAGTGCTTGCCTAGCAAACACAAGATCACATATCGTATCTTCAACACACAGCATCAATCTGCCACGATGGCACATATCTATAATCGCAGCAATGGAAAATAGAAACAAGAGGATCATAAGTTCAAGATCCTCCTTGGGTACTTAGTAAATTCGAGGCCAGCCTGGGTTATGTGAGACCTTAGGAATAGAAAAGAGGCCCACTAGGTCACCCTGGCTGACCTGGAGCTCTATGTGTAGAAGGCCAGGATGGTCTCAAACTTAAAGCAATCTCCTCCCCTTGCCTCCCAAATGATCATGAAATTTTTGAATAACCAGGATAAAACAAGACTCACAACTTAGACAAATATTACTTGAAGACCTAGTGGAGTTTAGAAAGGCAATTGTGCACTGATGTCCAGTTACAATATATATATATAAATATAGATGACTGCGAAAACCAGTTTGCTGGTGGTGTCCAGTAGGACAAGTGGGAGCCTCTTCAAAGAATGGAATTGTAGTGGAGGGCCAAAGGTCGAGTCCTAGAGTACACAGACTGAAGTCAGCAAGAGCCAATTGGGCAGACAGAAAGGAAGAGGGGCCTGAAGAGAGCAAAAGCACAGGGGAGTTTAGCAGCAGAGGAAAGCCAGGCTTGGGGGCTCACATCGGTCATCCCAGCACTTGGGACTCAGAGACAGGCAAGTTCAAGGTCAGCTGGGTATACATAGCAAGTTCCAGTCCAGCTGGGGATACATATTAAGACCCTGTCTCAAATTTTAAAATATAGAGGGCCAGAGAGATGACTCAGTGGTTAAAAGTACTTACTGCTCTTGCAGAAGACTCAAATTCAGTTCCCAGCACCCACATCAAACAAGCAGTTCACAACCCCCTGGAACTCCAGCTCCAGAAGAATTCCACTCCTCTAGCCCCTTATGGCACTTGCACCTGGCATCTGCACACACCAACACACAGAAACAAAACTAAAAATAAAACGGATGGGGGAGGGGTAAGAGGGCTCAGTGATTTGACACTTCCATACAAACCTGAGGACTTGAGTTCACTTCCTAGAACCTACATGTTGGAAGGAGAGAGCTAACTCCCCCAAGATGTCCTTTGACTTACACATGGGGGCTGTGACAGAATCTCAATCAATCTCTCTCTCTCTCTCTCTCTCTCTCTCTCTCTCTCTCTCTCTAATTAAGGGCTGGAGAGATGGTTCAGTGGTTAACAACATGGTGGTTCACAACCATCTGTAATGAGATCTGGTGCCCTCTTCTGGCCTGCAGGCATGCATGCAGGCAGAACACTGTATACATAATAAATAAATAAATCTTTTAAAAAATGAAAATAAATTAAAAAGGGGTATGGGGTTATAACTCACTTGGTAGAGAGTTCCTGCCTGGCATACACGAGATCCTGAGTTTGATTCCCAAGCACCACATAAAGCCAGTGTGGTAGTACAGGCCTGTATTCCCAGCATTTGTGAGATAGAAACAAGAGGATAAGAAGTTCAAAGTCATCCTCAGCTACCCGGTGAGCTAGAAGCAAGGCTGGCTTACATGAGAACCTGTGTCAACAATAAATAAATACATGAGAGGCTGGAGAGATGGCTCAGTGGTTAACAGGCTGCTCTTCCAGAGGACTCAGGTTCAATTCCCAGCATCCACATGGCAGCCTAGAACAATCTGTAACTCCAGTTCCAGGGGATATTACACCTTCTTCAGGCCACTGCAGGCACCAGGCATGAATGCTGTGCACAGAAATACAGGCAAAATAAAATAAATATTGCCACTGTTCACAATAGCTAGGAAATGGAAATAACCTAAATGTCCTTCAAGGGAACCGTGGAAAAAAAATGAGAGGAGAGAGATAAATACAGAAGAAGGAGGGTGAAGACTAAAATAACAGTAAGGATACCTTCCAAAAGTCATAAAGCATCATATTATTATCTACTTAAACTTACATATAATACATATAAGTCTGTCCATACTTATACAGTTTAAGTGAAAATTTTTCCATCTGGGCTGATAATGTTCCCTCCAAGAGCCATAGACCATCTAACAAAAACTCCAACAGCAGGCATGGGAAGCTCCCTTTTGAATTGTTGGTCCAGGTTGTCCAAGAGACTCCCAAAACATTATAAGCTATTGATGTTGCCCTTGGTTGCATCTCACAGTTGGAAGTAAATCCCTTTTGAAGAAGACACAATGAACTTCAGAAACAGGGCCCAGAAATCCCTGAGCTGGATCTGACCTAAAAGCTTCCTCCCTGAGGACTAGCTTTCATGGTGCCATGCAAGCTTCCAGGAAGGAAGCACCAACAGTCTCACTCAGCTATAACACCTATGAACCACAAGGACCAGCATGGCACAATAACCTAAGGGTACAGGAGTGGCATATGTAGTAGGAAGGCTTCTCCGGTCCCAGCAGGCCCTCACAGCCCCATGGCCTGCTTATAAAATAATCACTCAGAAGATTTTTTTCTTTCTTTTTTTTTTGAGCTGAGGATCGAACCCAGGGCCTTGTGCTTGCTAGGCAAGCGCTCTACCACTGAGCTAAATCCCCAATCCCACTCAGAAGTTTATATTAATTATAACTGCTTGGCCATTAGCACAAGCTTATTACTGATTAGATCTTACACTTAAATTAACCCATAATTCTTATTTATGTTTAGCCATGTGGCTTGGTACCTTTTCTCAGTTCTGCCTTGTCATCTTGCTTCCTCTGTGTCTGGCTGTCATCTTGCTTCCTCTGTGTCTGGCTGGCGACTCCTGACTCAGCCTTCCTCTTCCCAAAATTCTCCTCTCTGCTTACCCCAGCTATACTTCTTGCCTGGCTACTAGCCAATCAGCATTTTATTTATCAACCAGTCAGAGCATATTCACATCATACAGAAAGATATCCCACAGCACTTCCCCTTTCCTGTCTAATCAAAAAGGAAGTTAACATAATAGAACAGTTATCAAGCATGAATTATAGTTACAATATCTAATCTATTTGTATTTGGCAAAATTAAGGAAAATATTCTATCTATCCTATATTTGTGAGTCTAAGGTTTCATATCTAATTTATCTTTTATCATAACCAAGGAAAATTATAACTATCTAGTCTTCAACTACATCAAAGACCTCAGAAGGATATAATATTACCTAAGTAAACAGGAAGAGCATTGTAAGCAACTTCCAAAATTCTGGAAATGACAGACATAGCTGCCTGCCTGGACAGTCTTCCAAACCTCCTCTGTAACGTTGGGGCATCCATCTTCAGCCCACAGGCCTAGAGACTCCCAGTTGCTTCTGTGTCCTGTAGAATGTCTGGCAGTATCCTCTGAGAAGCAGGAACCTGAAGGACCATCTCGCCTTGCAAAGTTCAGTGATCACCTTCCTATGGGTCCTGCATGTCCAGTCAATACAACATTTTATCAAGCATTCCAGGCAAGAACAGTGTCTTGCCCAAATGGCTATTTTTTCCAAGAAGAAGATAAACTCCATATGGAGTGTCTTCAACGCTCATCTTCCTCTTTGAAGTAAATTGGTGCTGGCAGGAGCAGACGCATCTCATTGTCCAGGAAAGTTTAAGTTTTTAAAACATTTTAAATGCCATATTCTGTAGGTCTTTGAAGTGTTTGAAGATTACCTATCTATCTGAAATATATCTTTGTATACCTAGAAAACTTAACTAACATGACTATAAGTTTGACTATCATAGATGACTAATTATTAATCTGTATTTTTAATTAAATATTACAATTTTAAATGAGCTGCACAAACATAATACATTAAATATACATATAGTATAACAAAATTAACTTCAAATTTGCATCAATAAACTAAAATCCATAGCAATGTAACGCATTTTCAATAAGTTGATACTCTTTAGCCTATCATATCTATAATAAGCACATGTTGGTGGTAACCAGCAGCTCTCTAATTGAACTTAAGACTCATTCAACAGGAGGGAAACCATGCCTGGTACTGGAAACCTAGCCAGCCACCCAGAGCTAGTAAAGTCATGGGTCTTGGAGGAGAAACAACCACTACTTTACAAAAAAGAAAAGTGAGGGGGAGCACAATCCCTAACCACACTCTAAATAGTTATCCTGATACCCACAGACACATTTAGTTTTTATCCTTCCCCAAGGAAACCTCTCTTTACAAAAGCTGGAGACCATTACAGAAAACCATAACCTATCAAAATACAGAGAATAAGAGATCCTGTGGTGTCAAGTGCCAACTGATACATCTACAACACACTTCCTACACCTAAGGCTGAGGGATCACTTTGGAAGAGAGTCTGAAAGACTGTAAGAGCCAAACAGGAAGTTTCCTGTAAGATTCTGTCTCCTAGAAATATGTCAGAGGGGCTTATACCCATGAAGTCTCATCGACACAGCTGCCTAAGCAGGACCTGAACAACAATGACACCAAAGGACATGCTGACATGGGAGGGGAAGAAAGCTCAGGGGGCTTCAACCCTAGACAAAGAACTGCGGGCAACTGGGGAATGTAGAGAGTGGGAGAAATGGTCTTTCACAGAGAAGAGCCCCCAATAGGTTATCCAATACCAAATGGTCAGCCCTAAGATGATATACATACAGGTAACATAACATTATATAGACTGGGCAGGTTGTATTTATATATTTATGAATATATATACATGTTTAGGAATATAAATATGTAAGAATTTATGAATATATATATGTAAGAAAAAAGAAAACAAGGCCATGAATTTGCTACAGAGTGAGATCCTGTCAAAAAAAATGAATAAAAATAAATAAGGTCAAAGAAGTTGGCTCATTGGGTAAAAGCATTTGCAGCACAAACCTGGCAATCTAAGGTCAATACTCAAAATCCATAATAAAAAAAGGTAGAAGGAGAGCACAAACTGCAAAAAAGTTGTTCTTTGACTTCCATACACATTCCCCTAAACACATGTATCATATACATATACTATAATAATTTTAAAAATAAATATAAGTAAATAAAGATTTAAAAGGAGAAACAATTCCAAAGATGAGACAGTTTAGGGTACACCAGCTGAAATGCAATAAAATTTGAGATAAACAGTCAAGGACATGGCTCAGCCAGTAAAGGTCCTTGTCACCAAACCTGTAGACCCGAGTCTGATCCTTGGGACCCACAGAGCAGAGAGAACTTATTCCTGAAAATTACCCTCTGTCCTCCCTCCAGGAGCCATGGCATGGCCACATAGCTATAGAAACACAAACACAAAACAAAATAAATTTTTAAAAGAAAGGAAACTGAGACGGGGATGGTGTTAGAATTCCTAGCCACTCCCCCAGCTACAAGACCCCGCAAGCACTGTCCAGTAGCCAGGCAAGATGCTTAGCCATCCTAGAGCCTTACTTACATCCTGCATAATCCCTGTGCTTCGTGATCACGTAATGATCACGTAATCTGCACGCAGTGTGGTCACACAATCTATGCGCATGCGTTGCATAGCTACGTAAACCCATATGCGCCGTGGGGGGGGGGGGCTATAAAAGCGGGTTCCACCTATCCTTCCCTCTCTTCCTGCATGATCATTCCATAGGCCTCTGGACACCCCTTCTATTCCCTTCCTTTAATAAGCTCTTATAGTGGGTTTCGTTGTGCCTCATGGCTTCTCTCGCATGATAAACAGCACTGCTTAATAAATAATATTGCGCCACTTAATCAGATGGGGCTTGTGGAGCTGGAGGGAAGCAACAAGAAGACTCAAGAGGCTTATAGCAAAACCTGACAACCTGAGTTCAGTCTCCAGAACCCACCTCTGACCTATACACACATCCCTTAGCAAATCATGCCCACAAAGACGCACGCATGTGCACACACACACACACACACACACACAATGTAAAGAAAATTGAGATTAGGCATCCCTGGAATCAAGTCTTAAACAACATTGCCTATGTGGTGTTGGATGTGGGAGGGTGGAGAGTGGCAAGGCAGAAAGATAGTAAAGTTGAAGGGGTTAACTGAGGCCAAGGCACTTCACAGAATGTAAGAGAGTGCCCCTAATATTGATAGGAAGGTAGACTCTGGCTGCATAACAAAAGACAAAGATTAGCTGGGCGGCGGCGGCGGCGGCGGCGGCGGCGCACACCTTTAATCCCAGCACTCGGGAGGCAGGGGCAGGGGGATCTCTGTGAGTTCGAGGCCAGCCTGGTCTACAGATAGAGATCCAGGAAAGGCACAAAGCTACACAGAGAAACCCTGTCTCGAAAAACCAA
>CABHPP010133991.1:22809-49801 GCA_902168425.1 Peromyscus attwateri
AAAAGAAAAAAGAAAAAAGAAAAAAAAAGACAAACATTTATTAAAGAGAATGCAATTTCTTCACATGGAGGATGAAAAAGCAGCCTTACCAAAAACAGCAAGGGTTTGGAATTGAGGAGTCAATTTCTGGGAAAAAAACACAGAGGTATCATTCCACTTGGCATCCTTGCAAGAGCCACAGATATCCATGCAAAAAGATAAAACAGTATTACTTGTGGGGGTCCACAGAGGCTCCCTAGTAAGGCCTTACTCAAGGTCCGAAAGTCTAAGCTTTCTTTGCCTAGCTTCATAATAGGATGATTTGGCCAAGGGCATGGTTACCAGGTGTTTTGAAGGGTCTACACTTGTTGGTACTTTATACCCGGACCTTGAAAGGGGGTGGTCTTTTGCCCCTCCCCTTGCTGATGTTTAAAAAGCCCATCATGAATCAACTCGGTGCGACAAAGCTAACCTGTGTCTCTGTCTTTCTCATTGTCTCCGTCTATATTTCTATCTAATGCTTCCTCATTCCTCACTCCTCTCCCCAGGAACCCTTCGACAGGTTGGAGCTGGTCTCCTACAATTACTGACAATAAAACAAATAGAATTTTAAAAAAATGGATCACATCTTACTACTTCATTTCCTGTTTACAACCAGAAAAAAAGAACAAACAACAACAAAAAAACCTATGATTCTCTGATTTGCTTTGGTTTGATTTTGGTTAAGATGGGGTCCTATGTATGAAGAATGACCTTCAAATTCTTCATCCTCCTGCCTCAGCTCTCAGTGCTGGGATTACAGGCATATACCACTACATCTGGCTAATGTCCCTTTTAGAATGAAGAACCTGAGCCTCAGCAATGTGAAATGTTAATCAAAGGTACATTAATTAAAAGGAGTTGCCCTTTAATCCCAGCACTCAGGAGGCAGAGCCAGGCAGATCTCTGTGAGTTCGAGGCCAGCCTGGTCTACAGAGTGAGTTCCAGAGAAGGCGCAAAACTACACAGAGAAACCCTGTCTCGAAAAACCAAAAAAAAAAAAAAAAAAAAAAAAAGGAGTTGCCCAGCATGGTGGCACATGCCTTTGATCCCAGCACTCAGGAGGCAGAGGCAGAGGCAAGCAGTTCTCTTTGAGTTCGAGGCCAACCTGCTCTACACAGAGAGTTCCAAGACCACCAGGGCTACATAGAGAGACCCTGTCTCAAAAAAGTAAAAAGACAAGGACAGGACATTAACGTCAAATTTCTTTTATCACAGCTAGACTTCTCACAACAGAAAACAGGGTCTCATCTAATGAATTATTCTAGTATTCTATGAGCCCAAAAGATAAAAAATAATGTATAAATATGAAGAGGCTATGATAAATATTATATTGTTGATTTTGAATTTTAAAATAGAAAAACATTTTAGGAAACAGAAGTAGAAGGATCCCAAGTTAGAGACCACTCTGGGCCGCACAGCAAGTTCGAGGCAAGTCTAAGCTATATAACGTAATGAGGCCCTGTCCAAAAACCTAAGGATTTGGAGGCTGGGCATGGTGGCACATGCCTTTGATCCCAGCACTCGAGAGGCAGAGGAGGTGGATTTCTGTGAGTTCAAGGCCAGCCTGGTCTACAGAGTGAGTTCCAGGACAGGCCCCAAAGCTACACACAGAATCCCTGTCTCGAAAAACCACACATACACACACACACACACACACACACACACACACACACAAAACCTAAGGATTTAGGATGTGGCTCAGTGGAACAGGGCTTGCCTAGCTATGCCCAAGACTTTTGGTTTTATTGTCAACACCTCAAAAAAAAAATCAAAGTGTGTCTATTCATAACTACTACTGACATAACACTGTGCTAGACTCTCAAGATGGTTTTTAGAAAAAGAAGTCATCATTATGTTGATTGCTAATAATTCTATAATTATATATATAATTTTATATATATAATTGAATGTTACAATTTTTTTTGTTTTTTCTTTCTTTTTTAAGATTTATTTATTTATTATGTAAACAGTGTTCTGCCTGCAAACTGGAAGAGGGAACTGGATCTCATTAAAGATGGTTATGAGCCACCATGTGGTTGCTGGGAATTGAACTCAGAACCTCTGGAGGAGTATCCAGTGCTCTTAACCCCTGAGCCATCTCTCCAGCCCTTTTTCTGGTTTTTCAAGACAGGGATTTTCTCTGTAGCCCTGCCTGTCTAGCTCACGAAGATACACAGATACACACATAAATAAATAATAATTTTTTGAAAATTATTTTTCAAAGTTCACTCTCTGGCACGCTTGCCACCCCAAAAGACCCAAAATGTCAAGATTATTCACCTACTAAATGGTAGGATTAGAACCCCTATCTTGGGCTTCTGATTCAAATTCTACACTCTTTCCAATTGTGCTTAAACACCTTTTGCCGAAAATTGTCAATAATTTCAGGTTCTCACAGACTTTGAGCCAAGAAGCTGAGTGTGGTGGCATACACCTTTAATTCCAGCACTCCAGAGGCGAGGATCTCTGAGTTCAAGGCTAGCCTCGTCTACAGAGCCAGTTCCAGGACAGCCAGGGCTACACAGAGAAACCCTGTCCCCGGAGGAAAAAGAACCGCCAAGATAGGCACTGATCCTAAGACACCTCCTAGCTTTTGAAGCTGAATCAATACCCCAACCTCAAAAACAGGTTAGAGGGTCTGTGAGGTGACTTAGCCCATGAGAGCACTTGCACCAAATCTGACACCCCCGAGCTACATTCCCAGGACTCATGTGTTGGAATGAGAGAACCGATTCTTCAAAGTTCTCCTCAGATCTCAGAAAGTGCCGTAGTTCGCACCCGCCACCCATAAATAACTACAATTTTAAAAAAAAATTAGAATGTCATCAATACCATCAAAGTGCACCCTTAAAATGGTTAAAATGGCAAGTCTTGTTACATTTCCCAACAATTTTAGAAGTAAATAGTATGTTAAATACTTATACCATTGTCTTTTTTCCCTCCTTGGCTGTCTGAGGGAGAGCAGGACATGGGCGAAGCTCCGCCGGAGCCCCTCACGGAAAAGCCGGTCGTTAGGGCTCTAAAGTTCTTTAAATGACGAAACAAATGGCTTTTGTCTGAACCGGAAATACCTTCTGACCACATGCCGGAAGTGCGAAGCACCTGACCTTTCTAACATGGATTATTCAAGGATGTCTATCCACTGAAAGAGATCATGCTAGCTCTTTGTACATAAAATAAAAATCCTTTTAATAAATTTTATTTAATAGTCAGGTGTGGTGGCGCACGCCTTTCATTCCAGCACTCGGGAGGCAGAGGCAGGCGGATCTCCGAGTTCAAGGCCATTCTGATT
The DNA here is from genome assembly GCA_902168425.1 of Peromyscus attwateri. NCBI lineage: Eukaryota > Metazoa > Chordata > Mammalia > Rodentia > Cricetidae > Peromyscus > Peromyscus attwateri. The sequence continues at coordinate 26,123 of CABHPP010133991.1, forward strand.
ATGAGAGCGAGTTCCAGGACAGCCAGAGCTACACAAAGAAATCCTGTTTCGAAAAACAAAACAAACAAAAAAGCTTTATTTAGTATTAGTGTGTATGTGCATAATGTATGGAGAGCTGTGTATGCATGCACCTAGAGGTCTGAGGACAACTTTCTGGAGAAGGGTCTTTCCTGCTTTTACGTGAGTTCCAAGGCTCGAACTCAGGTAACCAGACATGCACAAGTACCTTAACTCACTGAGCCAGCTTACTGCATATATATATATATATATATATATATATATATATATATATGGTCCTGGAGCGATGGCTCAGAGGTTAAGTGTGCTTGTTGCTCTAACAAGAGACTGGAGTTCTATGCGCAGCACCCACAACCACCTGTAACTTCAGCTCCAAGGCATCTAACACTTCTAGTCTCCGTGAGCACTTGCTCTCACATGCACATGCTCACACACATACATATAATTAAAAATAAATAAAAGTAACATTTTAAAAAAGAGGGTATAACTGGCTGGGGCATGCTTTTAATACCAGCACTGGCGAGGCAGAGGCAGGCAGATCCCTATGAGGTCAAGGCCAGCCTGGTCTACATAGTCAGTTCCAGGCTAGGCAAACGCACATGATGAAACCTTGTCTCAAAAATAAAAAAAGTAATTTAAAATTATATCTCTATGTCCAATGAGATGGCTCAGCAGGTAAGGGTGCATGCTGCTAAGCCTTGTTGTGGTATATTCCTTTTTACTGTGTGAAGATTTGTCACTGTGATTGGTTTAATAAAGAGCTGAATGGCCATTCTTAGCTAGGCAAGAAGAGTTTAGGTGGGACTTCTGGGGACAGAGAGGACTCAGAGAGGAAGAAAGACAGAGTCATCAACCTGACATGGAGGAATCAAGGATGGGCAGAGTACAGAGTAAAGGTAACTGAGCCACATAAAAGAACATAGCTAAAGAAATGGGTTAATTTAAGTTATAAGAACTAGTTAGGAGCAAGCCTAAGCTAAGGTCAAGCTTTCATAATTAATAATAAGTCTCCCTGTCATTATTTGTGAGCTGGCGGTCCTGACAAGAAAGTTTGTCTGCAAAGCCTGACTACCTGAATTGGGCCCCTAAGACCCACATGGTAGAAGAGTAGTTGTCCTCTGCCCTCCACACATGTGCCATAGCATGTGAGTATGCACAAGTGCATACACATGTGCAATAAAAAAATAATAAAAAGTTTATGGCAGGTGAGGTGGCTCAGAAAGTAAAGATAGTTGCCACCAAATCACACACACACACACACACACACTAATAATTTTTTAACTTAAAAGCCAGAGGACTGAAGACGTGGCTCAGCAATGAATAATGCTCACTGTTCTTTCCAAGGACCATGGTTTAATTCCCAACGCTCTCACATCAGGTGGCTCACAACTTCCTATAATTCCAGATCCAGGGAATCCAATGTGTTCTGGCCTCTGAGGGTGTCTACATGCACATGGTTTACATAAACTCATTCAGGCACATATATACACATAAAAATAAATAAGCAAATATTTTTAAATATTTAAATCCATATATACATAAACATATAAATATTTTACTGTATATTTTAAGCAGGTGAATTGCAAGATATTTGAATTATATTTCAATAAACCTATTAGGAGTTGTGATAGTTTGGGCATGTCAAGTTGAAGTCCAGGATCTGAATAAAAAGTAAATACAGGTCAGTCTGGAGAACTAGACCACTGGGAAATCAGAATTATAATCAGTTCAAATAATAGTTAAATTATAATCAGTCAAATAATAGTTAAACTATTAAAAATAGTTTAAAAATAATAAAGTCCTTAAAAAGAAAGTAATAAAAAATATAATAAGCCACATAAAGATGGGAAATATACAGAGAGGGTGGATTTTGTATGTTATTGTGTTGTCTTTAGATTTTCTGACTGCTAATGAAGGAACAACAGCTGCTAAGACACATTGGATTATGAAAACTGCTTTATTAAACCAACCTTTATATTTTATATTTTAAAAATGTCTTGCTGGGCAGTGGTGGTGCATGCCTTTAATCCCAGCACTCGGGAGGCAAGAGGCAGGCAGATCTCTGTGAATTCGAGGCTAGCCTGTTCTACAAAGCGAGTTCCAGGACAGGGACCAAAACTACACAGAGAAACCCTGTCTTGAAAAAACAAACAAAAAAAATGTCTTGACTTCAAAATGGAAGTCAAAGATATGCTACTTTGGGGAAGAGGTTATACTTTATTTCCACAGGAGATGAGAGACTGTGAATTCATTCCAGGTTGATAGAGATCAGGTTTGATTGGGGAAGACCCCCTTAAAAATCCTGGCTACAGACATAAAGAAATAAACCTAGAAAAACTACAAAAATGTAATATATATTTTACCTGCTCAAACATAAAACAAAGAATCATCTTTGGCTAACTTGTATACACACAGTCTGTACTTGTATTAATACAAAAATGTATTCACATGAGATGAATCTTAAACTGCTATGTCAGCCGCAAGCACTGTGAAGCTTAGTGTATGGTGGTAGCACATGGTGGTTGGTGGCTGGCTCCTCCCCGCTTGGTTCCCTGAGGGCTTAGGCTCATGGTGGAGGTACTGACGGGAGCCATGTTTACTGCTGCAGCTCTGGGAAGTTGTTGGGTCCATGTTGTCACTATGTAGCACACCTCCTGCTGCTCATATACCCCATTTAAGTGCTTGGTAGCAGAACCTCTTTTTTTTTTTTTTTAAAGATTTATTTATTTATTATATATACAGCATGTATGACTGCAGGCCAGAAGAGGGCACCAGATCTCATTACAGATGATTGTGAGCCACCATGTGGTTGCTGGGAATTGAACTCAGGACCTCTGGAAGAGCAGCCAGTGCTCTTAACCTCTGAGCCATCTCTCCAGCCCCGCAGAACCTCTTAAAAGAGCCATGCCTGTGTTTAACACTAGCATTGAGCCAAGGAAGCTGCCTCTTAAAAGAGCCATGCCTCTGTTTGTCACTAGTATTGAGCCTATCCAAGAAAAGATTGTAGCTGAAAGTTCTCCTATGTCCCACCCAGTCCACAGCCACTCAGACCCAAGTAAACACACAGAGGCTTATATTAATTAAAACTGCTTGGCCATTAATTCAGGCCTACCACTGACCAGCTCCTACACTTAAACTCAGCCCATTTCTGTTAATCTATATGTCGCCACATTTTCTGTGACTTTACCTGTGTGCCGTTATGTTACATGCTGCTCCCTGGACGGCGGGCTGGCATCTCTAGACTCAGCCTTCCTCTTCGCAGAATTATCCTTGTCTACTTATCCCACCTATACTTCCTGCCTGGCTACTGGCCAATCAGCATTCTATTTATCAACCAATCAGAGCAACACATTCACAGCATACAAAGTGATATCACCCATCAAAAAGTGGTTATTAGGAAGCTGATGTTTGGCTCTACTTTTGTGTGCTTAGAATCTTTTTTTAAGCTCTCCAGTCTTATGTAGATGTAGGTGCCAGTTGTTTGGGCACCATATGTAGGCAGAGTTTCTCTGTGTCCCAGCAGCCTCTCCCAAATAACCAGACTGAGACTTATTATTAATTATAAATGCTCAGCCAATCGCTCAGACTTGTTACCAGCTAACTCTTACATTTTAAATTAACCCATATTTCTTATCTACACTCTGCAACATGGCTTAATACCTTTTTTCACTATGACAAGTTCATCTCTTTCTCTCTGTGTCTCCTCCCAATTCTGAGAGACCTCTCTTCTCCTTCTTTACACTCTCTTTTATTTTGCAAGTCCCTCATAACCTCTACCTGTCCAGCTATTGGCCAGTCAGCTTCTTTATTAACCCAATCACAGTGGCACATATTCACACAGTGTAAAGGAATATTCCACACATGGGGCATCATTCCATACCAAATATCTAGAGTCTGAACTTGGAAAATACGTTTATCAGTTCCTTGCTAGTTTTCCTTGTTTGAAATATTATTACAGAAAAAAAAAAGAACATAAAAAAGGAAACATAAGCCAGGCATAGTGGCACACACCTTTAACCCCAACACTCGGGAGGCAGAGACAGGTGGATCTTTGTGAGTTTGAGGTCAGCTTGGTCTATATAGTGATTTCAAGACAACCAGAGCTACACGGTGAGACCCTGTCTCAGAAAAAAAAAGTAGATATAAAATTAAAATCAGTCAGCATCAACAATTACAAACCCAAGGACAGGCTTGTTCATTCATATCCCCAACCATTTCCCCACTTCTGATAGTAATTTTTTTAAAGATTTATTTTATTTCTATGTATATATGTGTTTTACCTGCCTTTCTGAGCACCACATACCTGCCAGGTACCTGTGGGGGCCAGAAGAGGGTATCAGATCCCCTGAGACTGAAATTACAGATAGTCATGAGCTACTACCACATGAGTGCTAGGAATCGAACCTGGGTCCTTTGTAAGAGCAGTCAGTGCTCTTAACTACTAAGCCATCCCTCCAGAGCTTCTGGTATTAATTTGAAGCAATCTCTGACCATGTTTTCATTTTGTCCTCCAATATTGCAATATGACTCTCTAAAATAAAAGAACTTCTTTGGAAACCTATACCCACAGTCACATAATAATACCATTACTGGTGGCACATGCCTTTAATCCCAGCACTTGGGAGGCAGAGGCAGGCAGATCTCTGTGAGTTCGAGGCCAGTCTGGTCTACAGAGTGAGTTCCAGGACAGCCAGGACTACACAAAGAAACTCTGTATCAAAAAGAAAAAAAAAAGAAAAGAAATAAAGAAAGACAAATATTGTATGATTATACCAATTTTCCCTCCTCCATGTACTGGAGTTTGAACCTAGGGCCTCCTTCCTGCTAGGCAAGAGATCTACTATTCTAGCATTAGCAGCACTCCAGCCCTGAACATTAATATCTACAGTAGGCAGGTCTATAGAGATTAAGTAAAATGATGTTTTGTAGAGGTTTACATGAAGAGAATGGAAGTTGTATAAGAATTTTAGCTTACAAGATGAAAAATTGTGGAGACTGGTTGCAAAGTAATGTGAATGTACTTTAATCCTACTGAATTGGTGACTTCAAAATAGTTGATGGTAAATTTTGAATTTCGACTACAATTTAAATAGAATCTCACAATTCTTTGATCTCATTAGTTCCTAAGCTCCAAATTGCCATCTATATAAGTATCATAATCTTTTTAAGTGTGTTTGCTGAATTAGTATCCAAATAAAATGCACAATATAGAGTGTGGGCGTGTAGCTCAGTCGGTAGAATACATACATACTTAGCATGAAGAAGGCACTTAGTTTGATTCCCAGAACCAGATAAGAAAGGCTTGGTGAGGAGCCTGGAGGTGCTGGTGCACACCTTTAATCCCTGCACTCGGGAGGCAGAAGCAGGTGGATCTCTGTGAGTTTGAGGCCAGCCTGGGCTACAGAGTGAATTCTAGGACAGCCAGAGCTACACAGAGAAACCCTGTCTTGAAAAACAAAACAAAACAAAGAAAACAAGAGAGGGGGGCTTGGTGAATGTGGCAGAGCGTTCAAGACAATGCCAGACTAGGTCACTTGAGACCCTATCTTTAAAAAACAACAATGAAAAAAGAAAAAACAACTTACTGTGTAACCCTGGCTGTCCTATGTAGACAAGACCGGTCTCAAACTCACAGAGATCTGTCTGCCTCTGCCCCTCAAGTGCTGTACTTAAAGGTCTCACCACACCAGGCCTTGAAACCCTGTCTTTAAAAAAAAAGAAAGCACAAATATCCAAACATTTTCTTTTCTTTTCTTTTAATCTTTATTACATTTTATTTACTGTATGGGGGTGCGGGGCAAACACAATACATATTATGGTACAGGTGTGGCAATGAGAGGACAAGTTACAGGAATAGGTTCTTCTACCATGTGAGTCCCAGGTCAAGGCAAGGTGGCAGGCACCTTTACCTATGAGCCATGTAATCCATCGGCGTTTTATATTCTGTTTCACTCATTTTTGTGTTTTGGAAAAGGGTCTCATGTAGCTCTGGCTGGTGTTGAACTCAAGATCCTCCTGCCGCAGATTCCTGAGTGCTGAGAGTACAGGTATGTACCACTATGTTCAGCTAAGTTTCTTTGTGTGCGTGTATGTTCACATTTTGCTGTGCTGGGCATGTGTTTTACCACTCTACCACTGAGTGATAGTCCAGTTCTCTAAGCTACTGTGGAAAATATTTTCAATTGTAATTTTTGTGTGGGTAGCCACAGAGCATGTGTGGAGGTCAGAAGACAGACAACCTTTAAGAGTGAGTTCTCTCATCACATAGGTACCAGGAATCAAACTCAGGTTGACAAGCTTGGTGGCAAGTACCTTTAGCTACTAAGCCATCTCACCCACCCACTGTAAACCATTTTTAATCTATACGTACTCCACCCCAACTTCTTGCTTGCAATTTTTTGTTTTCTTTTCACCTTTAGGGTTTTTTTAAAGGATTTATTTATTTATTATGTATACAGCATGTATGACTGCAGGCCAGAAGAGGGCACCAGATCTCGTTACAGATGGTTGTGAGCCACCATGTGGTTGCTGGGAATTGAACTCAGGACCTCTGGAAGAGCAGTCAGTGCTCTTAACCTCTGAACCATCTCTCCAGCCTCCAGGTTTTTTTTTTTTTTAATGTTGTTGTGCTTTTAACACAAGGTCTTATGTAGCTCAGGTTAGCCTAAATCACTATGTACTTAAGGCTGGCCTTGAACTCTTGATCCTCCTTTCTCCAGTTCCCAAATGCTGGGACTTCGGGTATGAGCCACTGCCCTCAGCTTGGGTCACTTAGGCTCAGGAGGTGACTTTTCCATTTCCAAGGGGCGGGGTTGGGGGGGAGTGAGGGCTGGGGATAACATGGTCCAGCTGGAGCTGTAAAGGCGAGGCTGTCACTGCGAGGCAATCACAAAATGAGACCTGGTAGGACAAGCCCAAAAAGATGCTGTCCAAATGCTCATAAAGCTGGGGAAAGAAAACGGCGGAGACGGGGCGGGGCTCCGCTGGGAAAGCCCTTTAGCCTTTTGCCCCTTTTCCACGCGCACCCGCCCGACGCCAGAATGGGCGGAGCTCGGTCCGGATGTGACGCATGCGCGGCCAGCTGAGGAGCCATAATAGAGGGTAGGGTCAGGGCGGACTGGCACTGGCAGTGTCGCTCAGGCTTCCGGCCGGTCGGGAGCCGTCGAAGACCCGCGGTGTCAGGTTGCAAGGCAGTTAGCGCTTTTGGGTGAGGAGACCGTGGCAGTGGCGGCGGCGGCGGCGGCGGCGGCGGCGACCCCTCGGACGGGATGTTCCGAGGATTGAGCAGTTGGTTGGGCCTGAAGCAGCCCGAGGGGGCGGCGGCGGTAGGAGAGCCGCCCAGCGGGGATGAGCTGTCTGCGGGAGACGCGCCTCCTGAGGAGCACCCGGAGCAGCCCACCCAGGACGAGCAGCAGCCGGCAGAGGACCCAGAGCTCCTACACCAGGCCAAAGGCCTTGGAAGTGAGTCCCCTCCGGGACGCGAGGGCGGGCTGGTGGGGATGCAGGTGGGTGAGAGCGGGTCGGTCCTCCCGGACATGGGCGACGCTAAAGCTTCACCAAGCTGTCAAGTCGTATCCTGGATGCACCTAAGAACCTGTCGCTTTCCAGGTAGGTGCGGTAAAGCGAGCAGTGTGCCACCGTTTTCGGGGTTTTGACAAATAGTTCGGTTTGTTCAACTTGCCAACTTGCACCTGAATCTCCACCTCCCATCTCCCAGCTAGAGTTGGTTTGATTTTGGTATCCAAGAAGGTCCTAGAGCAGAACTCCCTGCAGATACTGATGGGAAGGTGTGATAACCATTGTACTTGAATGAAGCACAGACCTTTTTTTTTTCATTTACAGATTATTTGTTTAACTTTGCGAGTGCTGCCACAAAGAAGATAACAGAATCTGTTACTGAAACAGCTCAGACAATAAAGAAATCTGTGGAAGAAGGAAAAATCGATGACATCATTGATAAGGTATATTTAGAAAACTTGTAAAAGGAGGAATTTATGAAAGTTGTAAGTAGCTAGTGTAGTCTCATTAACTCAAGTAAAATACAGTATGCTGATGGAATTTTTTTAGAATATCTTTTCTTGATTCTTGGACAATTTCATACATGTACCCATGTAGTTTGACTGTAATTCTTACCTAATAGTAAACTTCAAAGTAATTTGTCTTTTCATGTGTTTTTTTCTAACAGACCATTATAGGGGATTTTCAAAAAGAACAGAAAAAATTTGTTGAAGAACAACACACAAAGAAGTCAGGTATGATATAGGTTTGTCTTAGTTTCTCAGTCAAGGTTTGTGTGTGTGTGTGTGTGTGTGTGTGTGTGTGTGTGTGTGTGTGAGAGAGAGAGAGAGAGAGAGAGAGAGAGAGAGAGAGAGAGAATATGTATGTTTGTGGTGCTAGGGATCAACCCCTAGTCCTTGTACATACATGCTAGGTATAGTAGGCAAGCACCGCTGCTGAGCTACAACCCCAGCTTCCCTATCAGGTTGTATTGAGCATTTATTGTGTGCTGAACCTATACTAAGGCTCTAGGAATACAAAAAGCGTCTACTACTGGGATGGGGCCCAGTGGTAGAGCATGTGCATAGTGTATACAGTTTATATGTACAGCTAGGCATAGTGGCTGTAATCCCAGCACTTGGGAAGCTAAAGCAGGAGAATTGCCGTGAGTTTGAGGCTGTACTCCCAGCCTGAGCTACATAGTAAATCCAGGCCAGCCTGGACTACAAATTGGAAAAAAAACTTTTTAAATTAAAAAATAGTCGAATGTGGTGGTGCATACCTTTGATCCCAGCGCTTGGGAAGCAGAGAAAGATCAATTGCTGAGAGTTCGAGGCCAGCCTCGTTTACATAGTGAGTTCCGGAACAGCCAGGTCTATGTAGAGAGACCCTATCTCAAAAAAGAAAAATACAAACACACACACACACACACACACACACACACACACACACACACACACAAATTCAGTCTTTTACTGAACATGATAGAGAAAGAGGGTCAATCAAAAAGACCAAAGCCAAGCCAGGCCTGGTAGTGCACACCTGTGATTCCAGTACCCAAGAAACTAAGGCAAAAGGATTGCCAGGAGTTTGAGAGCTGAATTAGCAAGACCTAATCTAAAAACAAAAATCAAAACAAATAAAATCCTAGCTGGGACCTGTAACTCCAGTGTTTGAGAGGCAAAGGTAGAAAGATGAAGAGTTTAAACCAACCTCAGCTACATAGTAAGCTGGAGGCCAACCTGGGTTAAATGAAATACTGTCTCAAAACCAATCAATAAATAAAACACTATCACCAGCAACAAATAGCCTATGTTGTCAGATTCTTCTTTCATCTTCTTAGCTAGGGCGGCAGCTGTGAAAGGGGTAAGACTTCTAGATCCTTATCTGCAATGTAGATCCTAGCCTCTACATTGCAGATAAGGATTCCAGTGTTGACAGGTCTTTGCAAAAAGCCATTTTAACATTGATACCAACTGTTTTTCTTTGGTTTGTTTTTGAGACAGGGCTTCATATAGCCAAGGCTGACCTCTAACTTGCTGTATAGTCAACAAGGACCTTGAATTTCATCCCTCCTCCCTCTGCCTCCCAAGTAGTGGCATTATAGGTATCACAAGATTAGGTTTGTACAGTGCAGGGAATGGAACCTAGGGTCTCATGCTTGCTGAACAAGCATTCTACCAACTGAGCTGCTATCTCCCCAGCCTAACAGTAACTGTGACCATCACCTCATCACTGTGTATGAGGCAAATCTGGAACTATCTCTTTACTTTAGAATGGATTGCTTTGGGTCTGACATGTGTTGGGGGTTAGTGCAGTTAGAATCTACTATAAAGAGCAGATGGGTGCTTGAGTAGAGTCCTGGATACCCTTCCTAATCATATCTAGATAAGTGTATGTCATCTTGGTATCCTCCGCATTCAGCTTCTAACTGTTCATTGACAATTTGATTTCAGCCTTATCATTTATTGCCTCTAATTTGTCTTTTACTTTGGTTTCACTTAAGATTCATTCCGTCTACCTTCCCCCTTATTTTTATTACCTTTATTTACTTCTGGCCTGTGTGTGGCAGAGGACAACTTCAGGAGTGTTTTCTATCCTTCTACCATTTGGGTTCCAAAGATCGAACTCATAGCATCAGGTTCGCAGCAAGTGCTTTTAACAGCTGAGCCATCTCAGTAGCCCTTTCTATTTATTTTTATTGTTAATTATGTGTATGTGTGATAAGGGCATGTTCCTCGGATCTGGAGTTGCAGGTAGATGTGAGCCACCTGACAGTGGATGCTAGGAACTGACTCTGGGGCCTCTGCAAGAGTAGTATGGCACCTGAGGAGGTCAGAAGAAGGTATCAGATCCCCCTGGAACTGGAATTTCAGAAAGCTGCGAGCCACTACATATGTACTGAGAATCGAACCTGGATCCTCCCAGAAGAGTAGCAAGTGCTCTTAACTTCTGAGCCATCTTTACACTTTGTCATGCAGTCTTAAACCACTGAGCCATCTCTCCAGCTTTTTATTTTTATATTGTTATTGTTATTTTTGAGACAGGGTTGTACTATGTGACCCTGGCTGGCCTGGAACTTACTATGTAGTCCAGGATAGCCTTGAACTGATAAGAGTTCTGCACAGAGAACTGCCTGCCTCTGTCTCCCAAGTGCTAGAATTAAAGTGGATCACCATGCCCAGATTTTTTTAAAAGCATCTCACACTATAACGTAGGCTGCTTAGAACTTGAAGCAGTTATTTGCCTCAGCCTCCCAAGTGCCAAGATTACAAGCATGCACCACCATGCCTAGAGACATAACACACAAACCTAACACCTATTCATTTTGCTACTTGACCCCATGGTGTCCTTTATAACATTTCCCCCCAGAATCTAGTGAAGTCCAAAAACTAGTTGAAGATATGACATTATATTCTGTCATTTCTCTTAGGCTTCTTGAGTCTGCAATGCTCTAACAACGTTTGTCTTTTTTTTTTTTTTTTTTTTTTTTGGAGATAGGGTCTTAGACAGTCCTGGCTGACATCATATTTGCTATATAGTATGAAGTTGTTCTTGAATTCCTGGACTTCCTGACTCCACCTCCAAGTGCCGAGGGTGGACTGTTCCCCTCTTAATAGACTTTTGTATATTTGAGCTTTGTCTGATACTTTCTCATGATTAGAATAGGATTGTATATTCTTTTTTTAAAGTAATTTTTTTATTTTTTAAAGATTTATTTATTTATTATGTATACAGTGCTCTGTCTGCATGTGTCCCTGTGGGCCAGAAGAGGGCATAGGATCTCATTACCGATGGTCGTGAGCCACCATGTGGGTGCTGGGAATTGAACTCAGGACCTCTGGAAGAGCAGTCAATGCTCTTAACCACTGAGCCATCTCTCCAGCTCCAGGATTGTATATTCTTAATGTTCTGTCCTTCTTGAAATAACATGTTCAGGGATCCACAGTGTGTTTCTCCCCTACTCTTTGTGAATATGTGTGTCACTTTGCACATATGGAGGTCAAAGGACTCTTCTACCATGTAGTCCCAGGCATAGAATTCAGGTCTTCAGTCTTGTGGGTAAGCACCTTTACCCACTGAGCCATTTTGTGTGCCCAGGGATACTGATTTTGATTATGTAATTAAATTGTTGTCAGATTTCTATACTGTATCATTCAAGTGGAGTATTTGTTGACCAAATACATACATACATAAAGCTTATAGATTAAGTCTGAGTATTACAGTGAATAGTCATATTTTAAGTGGTTTTGTAAAAACCTTCCCTTTTTTTTTTAATGACAGATTGCGGTATAACTATTGTAACCATGTAGTGCCTTCAGAGGCCAGAGGGTGTCAGATCCCCTAGAACTGGAATTAATAGGCAGTTGTAAGCTGCAATGTGGGTTCTGGGAACTGAACCCAGGTACTCTGCAATAGCAGTCAGTGCTCTTAACCACTGAGCCATCTCTCCAGCCCCAATAACCTTTTTTTCCTCCTGTATAGAAGCCGCTGTGCCGCCATGGGTTGATAGTCACGATGAAGAAACAATTCAACAGCAGATTTTGGCTTTATCAGCTGTGAGTACCCTGTAAATACCCTGTATAGGTAACACTTTTCTCCTGCCACACTTGTCTCTCTGTTCATAGGACTTTCTCTTTAGCTGAATTCTTTTTCTTTTTTCTTTTGTTATTGTTTTTTGAGACAGGCTTTTCCTATGTAGCTCTGGCTGTCCTGGACCTTTCTCTGAAGATGAGGCTAGCCTCAAACTCACAGAGATCCACCTGCCTCTGCCTACCAAGTGCTTGGATTAAAGACATGTACCACCACTGCCTGGCAGAATTCTTTTTCTTATGTATAATTTTACATGCTCTTGTTTGGTTTATTTGGGTTTGCATTTGCTTTTTTGGGACTGGGTTTTGCTGTGTAGCCTAGCCTGACCTTGAACTCACTATGTAGCCTAGGCCAGCCTACAACTGTCTTCCTGCTTGAGCTTCCCTAGTACTGAGGTTGCAGGTGTGTAGCACCATGCCAGGCTTTTACAGTTTTGGTTGGTTGGTTTGGTTTGACTTGAGACAGGGTCTCACTACATAGCTCTGGCTATCCTAGAACTTACTGTATAGAACAGGCTGGCCTTGAACTCACAGATATTGCCTGCCTCTACCTCCCAAATGCTGGGATTAAATGCATGTGCTACCACATTTTTTTATAGTTTTTAAAAATATTTTTGAGGCCAGGCAGTGGTGGCTCACACCTTTAATTCCAGCACTTGGGAGGCAGAGCCAGGCCTGGTCTACAGAACAAGATCCAGGACAGGCACCAAAACTACACAGAGAAACCCTGTCTTGAAAAAACCAAAAAAAAATTTTTTTTTGAAAGTTTAAGAACATACATGCTAACTTTCAGGATTTTGTAGTAACTTCCTGAATTGTTTTGTTTTATTTTTGCAGTACTGAGTCAGACATGCTAAATAAGTACTTTAGCACCGAGCTGTATCCCCAGCCTTTGTTCTTGTTGACTCAGTGAGTTTCATTAGGATTGCTTACAGGAGCATGGTGAGAAGTTATTTATAGGAACATGACCAACTTACCAATGGCTATACCACTAAAGAAAATGTGTTTAGATCTTCAGGCAGGGGTGGGGCCCTATGACAGTCTCTCATTGATCCATGACTTTTTTTTTTAGTTTTTTGAGACAGGGTTTCTTTGTGTAGCTCTGGCTGCCTTGGAACTGGCTCTATAGACCAGGCTGGCCTCGAACTCACAGAGATAAGAGATCCATCTGTCTCTGCTTCCCAAGTGCTGAAATTAAAGGCCACCTAGCCTGACCTTTTTTCAAACTTTGAGTTAGCTTATACTTTTCTTTTACTACATTAAAGTATAGCCTATTATGCCAAGTCATTGTTTCAGCCTTAAAAAGATAGAGGCTCATACCTGTAATCCTATTACTTGGGAGACTAATGCAGGAAGATTGTCACCTATTTGAGGTTAGGCTGGGCTATATAATGAGGCTGTTTCAAAAAAGGAAGAGATTCTTTTATATGATTTGATAATCTTTGAGATATAATAACATAGGAAGTTTTGAGGCAGCAATGCAGTTCTTGTGAATGAAATGATTATGTTCCTTATTTTCTCTTTACCTACATATGTTTGTTGGTAATTGACATTGATACAGACAGAATTCCATTTGCTGGCCCACAAAAATTTATCTCAGGACTTCAGGAAATGTAACTATACCAGACAGCAGTTGAGAGAATTCTAATTGGTCTTAATAATAAAAACCCAGAGTCAGATAGCAAGGTAAATGCTGAAAGATCAGAGAACTAAAGGAGCAGCCAAAGTCACCTCTTACCTCTCCAAATCCTCCTACTGAAAAGGGCCAAGCTTCTGTCTCCACCTGCCTTATATTCTTCTCTCCACCCAGCCATATCACTTCCTGTCTGTCTGTACAGACCTCCAGACCTCTATGGTTAACTAATGGCTAGCTCTACCCTGTGATCTTCAGGCAAGCTTTATTTGTTAGAGCACAAAAAAATCATCACATTTCCCCTTTTTGTCTAAAATAAAATAAGGTTATAACTAATATAAGAGAAACTATATACAATAAGTACAATAACTATATACAATATATACAGGCAATAATTACATCAACAATGTCTAGTACATAAACATTTGACAAATTCAGAGAAAATACTCCATTATCTATCCTATCTTGGTGAGTCCAAAGTTTGTACCTAATTCACTTTCTATTCTAACTTGCATTACCAAAACTATCTTTTAATGACTATCAACCTTATACACTTTACACCTCTTTAGTGAATTTCTTTTCTGAAACTGGTAACAAGGAAAACTATAACCATAAAGTCTTCAACTCCATCAGAGACCCAAGAAGGAAATAATACTGCCTGATTAAACAAGAAGTACAAGCAAGCAACTTCCAAAAAATGTGAGAAATGACAGAATTAGCTGGCTGCCTGGACCCAAGGTTCCTCTATAACGTTGGGGCATCCACCTTCAGGCTACAGGCCTAGAATATCTGACAGATATATCTGTGAAGCAGAATTTTTGAAGGATTGTCCCACCTTGTCCTGACAAAGTTCTGTGGTTACTTCATTTTCTGTCCTGCTTGTCCAATTTGGACAGCATACTGTCAGCAGTCAAGGCAAGGGCAGTTTCTTGCCCAGTGGCTAACTTTGCCACAAAGAAAGTAAACTCCATATGGAGTTTCTTCAATGTCCATCAGCTTCTCTGAAGTAGATTGGTACTGCCAGAAGCAGACATGTCTCATTGTCATAAAACAAGAAAAATCTATGTTATTAAAACATTTTAAGCCGGGCGGTGGTGGCGCACGCCTTTAATCCCAGCACTCGGGAGGCAGAGCCAGGCGGATCTCTGTGAGTTCGAGGCCAGCCTGGGCTACCAAGTGAGTCCCAGGAAAGGCGCAAAGCTACACAGAGAAACCCTGTCTCGGAAAAAAAAAAAAATTTTTAAATGCCATATTCTATAGCTCTCTGAAGTGTTTAAAAACAACCTGTATCTCTAAAATATATCTCTGTTTGACCTTGAAAACATAACTAACCTGACTACAAGGTTGATTGTTATAAGTGACTAACTACTAACCTGCATTTCTTTATTATCCTAAATAGTTGGTAATAATAATTTTCAAAGACTAAAAATTTGCATTACATCATTAAATGAGCTGTAGAGGTACAATACCTTGAACAAGAGTAGAAATATATGTACAGTATGTTCTAACAAAACTAATCTCAAATTTGTATCAATATATAAAGATCTGTATCAATGTAAAATATTTAAAACAAGTAGTTGCTTTTAAAAAGTAGATTCAATAATCTACCCTTTTATCCTATCATATCTATATCCCCCTTTTTTCTTTTCAAAACAAGAACCATGAATCTAATCTCCTTTGTTCAGCTTTTTTCCTGACCATTACTGAAAACAACTTGTAACCACCCTAAACAATAGCAAATATCCATAACCCATTGAAAGACCAAAAACCGCCCACCCCACCTCTTGGGAATGTGGGCATCATGTTCTTGAAATTACTTCCTGCTGTCTGGGGGCAATGGCATCTTTGGGGAATCCTGAAAAGAAAAATTGGGGTTAATTATCAAGTCCTGGGAGAGGTAGCTGTATCATTTGCTGTCTAGTCTCTGTGTAATGGGAAAGTGCAGGGCTTGTCTCAGGTCCTGGCTAGAGTAGTCTGTGAGGCTGGATTGTCTCAGTTAGCCACCTCAAAATTGTCCTGAGTAGTTTGTAGTCCAAAGCCTATCTTTAGGTGGTGTTTTTCAGCTTAGTGGTATTTTCATAGTCCTGGTGGAGTCATCATTGTGGGGCCCCATCCTCCTTTTGAAGACTTCAAAGGTCGCTGTTAGGCATGGTCATGGTTCACAGCAGAGAACTTAAACATTTTAAATGTCATATGTAGCAGATCTTAAAGAGGTTAAAGGATCAATATTTGTTATGTACATCCAGAATACAAAAACTTAATTCCTAGTTACCTGATAGAGACTCAAACCTGAAATCATGTACAGGAAGCTAGATGAAGTCTTTTTCTAGAATTAGTACTCTATATGACCATTAATATCATGACAAAAAGTTTAAAATATATATTAATCTTACAGATTTTGAGATAATATTTATACCTTAAGAAAAGCTTCAAGCCGGGCGGTGGTGGCACATGCCTTTAATCCCAGCACTCGGGAGGCAGAGCCAGGTGGATCTCTGTGCATTCAAGGCCAGCCTGGTCTCCAAAGCGAGTTCCAGGAAAGGCGCAAAGCTACACAGAGAAACCCTGTCTTGAAAAACCAAAAAAAAAAAAAAAAAAAAAAAAAAGAAAGAAAAAGAAAGAAAGAAAAAAAAGAAAAGCTTCAAAGTGTCAAAATAAAACCAAAGGATCATGAGATTAGTAGCAATAGAATAGTCCCTAAATTTGCTTTTTCTTCTGTCCCATATCAGGTGGCTCTTCTGACATGAGACAGATTTGGGGTTTTACTTTAACAGTCATGCTTGGGTTTAGAGAAGGAGAAAGCCACACTCCAACTCCAAAGCCAGTTTCAATATTCAATTGAATTGGGACTACAAAAAGACTATCTGCATTATGTGTTTGTAGAGAACAGCAGAAACAATCATTTGGGAAGATATATGAAATTTTATCCTGTTGGAAATGTGATATACCAATAGGCCAATTTACTCCTTTTCTTGGGACATTTTCTCTGGATGATTTGTTCCTTTTCTTCAGATGTCTCATTTGTCCAGTGGTCTTCAGATTCCTTAGCTGGGTGCCTTCATTCTCCTGGAAAGACAAAAACAAAACCCTTCTGTTGCTAAAGTTTTCCTGGTTCGGCTCAGCTCCCACAGCCCTGCGGCCGGCCACTTGGACCCAAGAAAACACACAGAGACTTATATTACTTATAAACTGTATGACCGTGGCAAGCTTCTTGCTATCTAGTTCTTATATCTTAAATTAATCCATTTCTGTTAATCTATATGTCACCACGTGTTCCTTGGCTTTACCTGTTGCCTTTACATGTTGCTCCCTGGACGACAGGCTGGCATCTCCTGACTCAGCCTTCCACTTCCCAGAATTCTCTGCTTGTCCCACCTATCCTATACTTCCTGCCTGGCTAGTGGCCAATCAGCATTTTATTTATCAATCAATCAGAGTAACACATTCACAGCATCCCCAGGACCCTTCCCCAGCCCTAATTTTGGGGAGGTTTCCTTATGGCAATTTATATCTGATCAAATGAAAAGCATTTATTAGTCGTATAAGTTAGTTTAAATTGGATGGTCACACTGGTCTGATCAAATGAAAAGCATTTGTTAGTCATATAAGTTAGTTTAAATTGACTAGTTACACTGATTGATGCACTGTCACCTCTTCTAATTAAGAGGTCTCTCTCGTTCAAATCTAATCTTTATCAATTTTGATTTATGTTTTCTCCTGAAATTTTTGTTTTATTTTCTAAAGCTGTTCTATCATCCAGAGCAGTATGTTTTGTTTTTTTTTTACAATAGACATTAGGTCCTTTAATTGCTCTGGAAAGGAGTTTTCTCCATGATGACAGGAAACAACTGAACGGAATTTGACATGGGGGCCTGCAAGAGGCCCCTCAAGGCATTTCCTGATGGCAAAGGGTTACCTTGACTGTTGCTTGTTGATCTACATTCATTTGTCCAATGTCTGCTGTTACCACACCTTCTGCATACTCCAGAAGGGAGGGCATTCTGTTTGGATTATTCTTAGGAAAAAAAAACATTGTGTCTGGAACACCCTGTTTACAATCCCTTTTTAAGTGACCTTGTTTACTGTAATTGAGACACCTGACATTTCAATTTTTCTTCAAACCTCTGGAAATCACCTCTCCTATCCAAGCATCATCATGGTTATGAGATTCAATATTGACTGTATCTCCACTTCATTCCTCCAAGGGTGCTGATCTTGCATTTATCGGCCTAATTACCTTTTGCATTGTGCATTAGCATTTTCATAAGCCAGAGATTCAATTATTATTTGTCTAGCTTCTGAATTTGGTATCATTCTATTTACAGCTGAAGTCAATCTTTGAAAGAAATCAGTGAAAGTTTCTTTTGGACCCTTTATAACTTTAGGGAATGACTCAGTTTTCTTTCCTACTTCTTCAATTCTGTCCGAAGCATTCAAAGTTGCTGCATGGCATAAAGCCATGGTGTGTTCATAATAAAGAGATTACCTATGTACATAAGTATAATCTCCCTCTCCAAGAAGTTGGTCGTAGGAGATTTCTATACCTCTAGCCCTACTTTGTTGTTCAGTGGTCTTAGCCTCATCTTTCCACCAGGTCCTCTACTATAATTGAGAACCAGACGTCAAGACTTCTGTAACCAAGTGTAGAGGACCATCCCCTATACTTATTTACCCCAGGACTCTTGAGGAATGAGGGATAAGAGACTTAGTTAGAAATAAAGAGAAGAGAAACAGAAAACACAGGATAGACTCGGGTGGGCCTGGATCCTTATCCACCGGCCCAGAACTTTATTCCAAAGGTCTATTTATAACAATGCCAAGGGGTGGGGCAAAAGTCCTCCCTCTTGCTAGTTACAGTCACCTGGTACCCAAGCCCATGGTCCAATCAACCTCTTGTGCAATCCTGCTGGGTACAGCCACTAGGAAACCTAGTGGGCTCCAATAGGTCCCTCTTGTTTTTGTTTTGTTTTGTTTTTTGTTTTTTGTTTTTAGAGACAGAGTTTCTCTGTGTAGCTTTGAGCCTTTCCTGGAACTCACTCTGTAGCCCAAGCTGGCCTCGAACTCACAGAGATCCGCCTGCCTCTGCCTCCTGAGTGCTGGGATTAAAGGCATGTGCCACCACTTCCCAGTCCCTCTTCTTTATATTTTAAAAGAAAAAACTTTTGATGCAACCGCATCAAACTTAAAGACTAACAGGTTAACATAATTCTAATATAAATATTGCTATGCATAGTTACAATTTTCTCAGTCTTACATCTTAAAGCAAACTCATAATATTTCTTGCTAACAAAACATAGGATAAACTTCTGATGTATATATCTTTTTTTTTCCGGAGCTGAGGACCAAACCCAGGTCCTTGCGCTTTCTAGGCAAGCACTCTACCACTGAGCTAAATCCCCAACCCCCTGATGTATATATCTTAAACTTAAAAACTTTCTTAACTTCACCAAACCATGGTGCATCAATATCAATAGGTTAACATGATAATTTCTACAAGCCTACTTACTCTCAACCTGCCAACCTACTCTCAACCTACAATTTAGAAATATACAAAACATAATATTAATTCACTCAAGTAACAAGAATATATATATTGGTTTTTTGGTTTTTCGAGACAGGGTTTCTCAGTGTAGCTTTGCGCCTTTCCTGGAACTCGCTTTGGAGACCAGGCTAGCGTCGAACTCACAGGGTTCCGCCTGCCTCTGCCTCCTGAGTGCTGGGATTAAAGGCGTGTGCCACCACTGCCTGGCGAAAATATTTTTTTAATTAAATATACTGAGGAATATTAACACTCCCCCTTTTCTTTAAAAAAAACTTCTCTATTTAAACAGTTCCATTTTTACATAACAGTTTCATAAGCAGTTCATAAGTCATTGTTGATAGAGTCTATATGCATATGTAAATTCAAACTGTCCCATTGTAATGAAATCATTACTGTCCATTTTATTTTTTAAGTTCAAAAATTCAAAAAGAGTTTTGGTGCCGTTCCTAAAAGTTCCTTTGAGTGCTCATAGTCAGGGCCTGGCTTGTCAGCTGCCCTTAAATCTGTGTATAGCTGTCAAAGTCGTAATGACTCTGAAGCAAACAGTTCCAAATGCTAAAAGTTCCATAACCAAGACTTTTCAGTTCAAGCAAGTCTCTTTGAAACTGTTGCTTTCAGCTACTGCTGCGCTTTGCAGTCTGTAGCCTTCCGGAACCAGTCCTGGACCAGGCTAGAGAGCTTCACCTCATAGCCACACGGGCTCAAGGCTCCTTCAGCTGCCATGAGCTGAAACCGTGGCCTTCCCATGGCAACCCCGGCTGTGGGAGGAAAACCCATTACCTGCACCATTGACGGTCCAAGTGCTCAGCAAAGTGGGTCCCCGGAATCCTCCATACGCTGTCCTGTTGCATGGCTGCCTCGCTGCTGGAAGCTCGGGCTGCAGTCAGTCTCAGCAGTTCCCACAGAGTCTCAGGCTGGCTGTTTAGCTTGGAGCACTCAGCAGTTCCATCTTGTCTCAGCTGTTTGTCTGGCACTGATACCGCTTCTCTGGTCCTAGAAGCAGTCTGGTCTCTGCCATCTCCACTGTTCATTGCTGTTGTACTCACTGTTCATCTTTCCCCGAGGCGACGCAAACCACTGGGCTTTCTCCGCCGTTTGCCTTCCTCACGGTGTAGCATCCCAAAGTTTGCAGACTCTTGCTGTTCACCTTTTCTGCAGCGCAGCATCTCTGCAGGGATTTCCAAACTGCTGCTTGTCGTTAGCCTCTCTTGTGGCTTAGCTTGTTCATTTTTCACCGTGGCTTTCTTTCAGTAGAAAGCTTGTAGACCCTCGTGCATCTGCCACCTGCATGGCATTGATGCCTTGAGGGTTTCAGCTTCCGAGACCCTCTGGCTGCTATTTTCTGAAGCTGGCAGTCTCTGGAACTGTTTCTTGTTATTGGTGGCTTTCTGGAACTGCCACGTCCATAGTCTACCATGAACATTGCTCTCCGCTTCCAGGTTGGAAAAACCTACTCTAAATTACTTTTTTCACCATATCCTTAAACCTAAGGCCTATATATTCTAAACCTACATTTCTCTGACTCAATTTATACTAAATCTATGACCTATTTAAACCTACATTCTATAGGACTAAGACTGCCTAATAGACTACCTTAAATATTCTTATTTAAACTTACATTTACAACTATTTCTTACAAGCTTATTATAGGACTACCTTAGATAGGACTACTTTATCTATAGGTCTACTTTATAAACCTTATCTTTTATAGATAGAAAAGAGACAGAGACAGAGAAATTGATCTATAGAGAGAATTCTAACACTGCAGCCTTGCAGTATTTCCTTCACCGCCTCCCTATACACCCGAGAATAAAATACCATTGCCTTCATTTTTCAATTCATTATCAGCATGCCTACACTCGCAACGCCCCCTACAATCCTTTCGCCAAGTCCCTGGTCCCTGTTCGTGGCACCATCTGTAGAGAACCATCTCCCACACGTATTTACCCCAGGACTCTTGAGGAATGAGGGATAAGAGACTTAGTTAGAAATACAGAGAAGAGAAACAGAGAGAAAACAGGATAGACTCGGGTGGGCCTGGATCCTTATCCACCGGCCCAGAACTTTATTCCAAAGGTCTATTTATAACAATGCCAAGGGGTGGGGCAAAAGTCCTCCCTCTTGCTAGTTACAGTCACCTGGTACCCAGGCCCGTGGTCCAGTCAACCTCTTGTGCAGTCCTGCTGGGTACGGCCACTAGGAAACCTACCTGTCTGTGCCTCCCAAGTGCTGGGATTCAAGGTGCAATTTTGGTTTTAACCTACTTTTTCTTTTTGTGAAAAATTTTGTTGCGTTTATTTATTTATTTTGTGTGTGTGTGCATATACACATCACAGCACATGTGGAGATCATAATATAACATGCAGGGAGTTGGTTCTCTCCTACCATGTGGGTCCCAGGGATCTTTGATCTATCTTACTGGACACTCTTTAACCTAACCCCACCCACTTTGGCACTAGGGATTGAATTCAGGGCCTTGTGTACTATTTATGTGCTCTATTATCACTGAGCTACACCACCAGCACCCCCACTTCTTTTTTTTTTTTTTTTTTTTGGTTTTTCGAGACAGGGTTTCTCTGTGTAGCTTTGGAGCCTATCCTGGATCTTGCTCTGTAGACCAGGCTGGCCTCGAACTCACAGAGATCCACCTGGCTCTGCCTCCCAAGTGCTGGGATTAAAGGCGTGCACCACCATGCCCGGCAGCACCCCCACTTCTATTGTTTTTTTTCTGGTAAAAATTTGTGAGTCTTCTTGGCTTTTACCTCCTCCACAGGAAAGCCTGGACAATAGTCATTGAAATAATTGTACTCATGGACCAGAAACTCCACTTATGGGAATTTCTTCAAAAGATAGCATTTTATGGGCCAGTAAGATGGCTTAGTGAGTAAAGAAAACTCTTGCCTCACAAGCCTGGTGACCTGAGTCCAATCCCTTGGACCCACATAAAAGCTGGGAGAGAGAACCAAATACACAAAGTTGTCCTCTCACCTCTGCATACAAGCTGTGTCACAGGGGTATGTGCCTCTACCTCCCCAACACACTAATGATGATAAATAAAATTGAAAATTTTGCAAGATCACTTTACAAAGGAATAAAAACTCTCCTTTTTTAGAGATATCGTCTTATTCCGGAACTCAGTATATAGCCCAGGCTGGTCTCAAACTCTAGACAATCCTCCAGCTTTAGCCTCCCAAGTGCTGGGATGACAGATGTGTGCCATGATACCTGGCTTTCAGAATTCTTTCCAAAAGGTTAGAAACTATTTAAATGACTATGGAGACAGGTCTGGTTTAGTAAGTTATGGTAAGTTAGTGCTCATTTGATTTAGCCCTCAGAGCTAGAAAGTTGTTCATGACCTTGAATGAAAAAAGAAAGTCAGCTTTCATGCTTGTCATCCCAGCAGTTGGGAGGTGGAGGCAGGAGGATTAGGAGTTCAAGGTTATCCTCCAATAGGGAGAGAATTTAAAGCTAGACTTTGCTATAGGAGACTGTCTTTAAAACAAAAAATTGGGACTGGAGAGTTGGCTCAGTGGTTAAGAGCACTGGCTGCTTTTTCAGAGGACTCAGTTTGATTCCCAGCATCCACATGGCTGCTCACAACCATCAGTAGTAACTGCCAGTCTCAGGATCTTAACACCCTCTTCTGACTTCTGCAGTCAGCAGGCATGCATGTGGTGCACAGACACAGATGTTGGTAAACCACCTGTACACATAAAAACTTTTTTTTTCTTTTTCTTTTTAGAGACAAGGTTTCTCTGTGTAGCTTTGCGCCTTTCCTGGAACTCACTTGGTAGCCCAGGCTGGCCTCAAACTCACAGAGATCCACCTGGCTCTGCCTCCCGAGTGCTGGGATTAAAGGCGTGCGCCACCACCGCCCGGCCATAAAAACTTTTTTAAAAAGAGGAAAAAGGTTTTAGTTTTTTGTTTTTGTTTTTATTTATTTATGTATCTTTTTAGGTATGAGTGCTCTGTTTGCATGTATGTCTGCAGGCCAGAAGAGGGCACCAGATCCAGATCTTATTACAGATGGTTGTGAGCCACCTTGTGGTTGCCAGGAATTGAACTCAGGACCTCTGGAAGAGCAGCCAGTGCTCTTAACCACTGAGCTATCTCTCCAGGCCCGAAAAAAGGTTTTTGAAAAGTGAAAATGCCTTATGTATCAAGCAAGATCTTTAAAAAAAAAATAGTGCTACCTAATCACAATGTATGGGCTGCCTGCCTTCCTATTTATGTGAAATCTTACCTGCTGTACTAGTCAGGATTCTCTAAGGCACAGAACTGACAGAGTGAATATACATATTAAAAGTAGATTTATTAGATTGGCTCTCAGGATGTGGTTCAGATAGTCCAACA
Organism: Peromyscus attwateri; assembly: GCA_902168425.1. Classification (NCBI taxonomy): domain Eukaryota; kingdom Metazoa; phylum Chordata; class Mammalia; order Rodentia; family Cricetidae; genus Peromyscus; species Peromyscus attwateri. Next base: position 49,758 of record CABHPP010133991.1, read on the forward strand.
GCTGTCTCACAATGGAAAGCTGAGAATCTGTTAGTTGTCCAGTC
>CABHPP010133992.1:0-48555 GCA_902168425.1 Peromyscus attwateri
ACGACTCCATAAGCGACTCCACAGAAGGAGTGTTTCTGGGAGGGAAACGTACAGTCTCCTTAAAGGCACTATGATTCCTCCTATACCCTTAGCAAGGCTTTAGCTGAAACAGCCTGACAGGGGTGGTCTCTTGGCCAAATGACTGACAGGCCCCGATGGGTTATCTTCTAAGGGAGGAGCGATGGCATGAAACATTCTAACCTTTTAGGACAGATCAGACTGTCATGCTGCTACCCACAGCCAAAGGTATTCTGTTCTTTTGACCAGGCCTAAGAAACGGCAAAGCTGATGTTTGCCTTTCTAGTGTTACCAGTGGAGTGGGAGGTGGGGGCCAAAGCTCCAGTGGCCTCCAAGAACATGGAGAAGGGGCATCTGGGTAACGCTGACTAACCCTCTGTGGGGAGAAGCACAGTAAAGCTGGGACATCAGATTCCCACCATCCCCCTATGATATACAAGACTGTGACCAGGGGCCTCTCTTCTTCATACGGCATCACCCATCTCTTAGAAACAGACTGACACTCATCAGTTTATCTCCAGCTCTACAGCAGGTTGAGGACACTGACATAATTACAATAGATAGCTTTTTAGGTCCCTTCAGGGCATAGGGTCTGTCTAGTCTGTGCCCTCCTGGAGGAAGCAGGAGGGAAGAATGGATCTGGTGAGGGATCTTCCAGAGGCTCGCTTCCTTGCCTTGGGTGCCCTGAGATGAAGAAACCCACACTGTCTCTCTGAGAGCTCCTGGTGGAAAAGGGAGACTTTCCTGCTGTGGTTTAGGAAATTGCTTTTGTGACCAAGAGAGAGCAGTGAGAATTCATCCCTGATACAACTCAGTGCTGGTCAGGAAAGGAACCAGCTCAGAGCAGAGCCAAGATAACTAGGAGTCAGTACCCTGCCTCCCAGCACTTCCAAAGGGACCCAGAGTACCCTTGGGAACCTCAGATGTACTAATTATACCTGTGTGTCCCTTCAAAAATAAACCACAAGCTATTTCTCTTCCACAGTTCCATTTGTGTGTAGAAATATAATACTTAAACAAAGCAAAGAAAACTTTAACCATATGTTTCTATTTTTATTGATGATGTACAGAGATCCAGACACACAGGGGTTAGGTGGGCTTTGATGCACTTCTCTGAATGACGCACTGATGACAATACCAATTTTATTGAAAAAACATGAATTCTATGCAGCAGGGGGACAGACAGACTGAGAATGTGACCCGTGGCCACGTCCGGCTTATCAAGCCTCCGAAGTTGCTCTAGAATATTCTCTATGCATAGTATACATATGATCCATTTGCTGTCTGCATTCCCTGGGGCCTAAACAATCCCAAACTTCACTAAGCTGTCTTTGACTAACACACGGCACAATTTGTCTAACCTGAAGAGAACAATGTCAACAACTCATTCTTAGGCATTTCTTTCCTGTGGTTCAATGTAATCCAATCCCAGATGGGCAAAGATCTCTTCTTCACTGTCTGCTTCAAGAAACACCCTCTGCAAACATAAGGAGAAACACACACACATTTAGGAGCTTTCCTTCAGCATCTCAGTACAGACACACTGAACCGCCTCCTCAGGGTGAGTGACAGCTGAAGCATCCCACCCTGCTCCTGAACATAAAAGATCAGAAAAAGTCAGGGTGTGGTGACTCACACCTGGGATCCCAGCACCTGGGGTGCAGAGGCAGGAGCCTGGGCTGTAGAGTGAGACCTTAACCCAAACAAACAGAAAAAAGCCCTAGTTACTGCTTCCTGTAGTTTTGACACTTTCCCATCCAGGAAAATGGCATGTGTGGATTAAGGTAAAATTGTGACAGAGTTCCCCAGTCAGCAAATGATACATGGATCCTATGAGCCTCTAATTCTTCTAATTTTGTGTGTGTGTGTGTGTGTGTGTGTGTGTGTGTGTGTGTATGCATGTTTTTATGTATGTGGACACGTGTGGGGATGCCTGTGCATTCATGTGTTACATGTGGAGGGCAGAAAGTCAACACTGGATGATGTCTGCCTCTAACATTTTCTTTTTTCTTTTTTCTTTTTCTTTTTCTTTTTTTTTTTTTTTTTTTGAGACAGGGTTTCTCACTGAGCCTGGAGCTTACTATTGACTAGACTGACTATCTAGCTCCAGGAATCTGCTTGTCTTGGCTTTGCCAATGGCTAGAGTTACTGGTATGTCCACCATTCCTGGCTTTTATGCAGTGCTAAGGATCTGAACTCAGGTCCTCACAATTACACAGCAGGAAATTTACAAACAGAACCATCTCTCCAGCCCTACTGGTCTCTTCTATTCTTAAAATAGATTTTTATGTATATGGGTGTTTTGCCTGCACATATGTCTATATACCACATTCATGCCTGGTGCCCGAGGAAGCCAGAAAAGGGCATCGGAGCCACCATGTGGGTGCTGGGAATAAAACCCAGATCCTCTGTAGGAGAAGCAAGTGTTCTTAACCACTGAGCCATTGCCCCAGCCTAGATTCCTATTCTTAACCATAACTGTTCTTGGATCCACTTAATGGAGTCTTTCTTTTTTCCCCAATAAAATACACTGAAGCCTGAGTCACACTCAGTCCAAGGAAATCAAAATTCCCAGAGAGATCTTGTTATTAATCTACTCAAAGTTCTAGGTTATTCTAATGTGCAGCAGAGGGACAAACTGCTAGTCATGGGGCTGCTGTGTGTGCTGCGTTCTCTAAAGCCTTCCATGCCTGCCCATAGGCCCCACCCTCCGGCTTCCACCCCATGATCTCTTTAAGACTACACACTTCTTCCCTTGAGTCCCTTCTAATACATAGCACAGGCCTGGGCCTAGAGCTGACACTTGTTGAATTATTTATTACACATTCACTTGCAAGCCTTCCTGAATTGAACTCAGTGGCTCTGCCTCCGCCAACATGCTCAGTTTCTGAGGCTACTCTGCCAGCGCCTACTCCTCCCCCTCCTCTGTGAGAATGACCTTGAATTTCTATGAGGACTCCCTCATCTCTCCATTCATGAAGATGTGGGACTGCTCCCATCTCTAGGAAGAAGCACACCACCCAAGCCTGGCCAATTGGAACTACGACAATGGATTAATAGATGAACACATCACCCAAGCCTGGTCAATGAGCAGTTAGAATCCGTGCAAAAACCATTAGAAAAAAAGATCTTCCTTGTTAGAATAACTAGATGAATGCAACTCATGGGAAAACCTTGCCTGACAATGAAAACAGCTCTGGAAAACCCACCTGAGCACCTGGCTACAGCTGTACCCGAAGCCAGTGTTGCCCCAGAGGCAGCAGTGTTTACCCAAGCTCCTTTCCTTTTTTTTTAAATTTTTTATTCCAAACCCAAGTAGATGTCTTTTTTTTTTTAAGATTTATTTATTTATTATGTATAGTGTTCTGTCTGCATGTATGCCTGCAGGCCAGAAGAGGGCGCCAGATCTCATTACAGATGGTTGTGAGCCACCATGTGGTTGCTGTGAATTGAACTCAGGACCTCTGGAAGAGCAGCCAGTGCTCTTAAGCGCTGAGCCATCTCTCCAGCCCTGCTCCTTTTCTTTTTACTTAAGGTATGTTTGTTGTTGTCAGTTTCTTTTAAACTATAATAAATACCAATGTGGCAAGGAGATTGGATTTTTTTTTTTTTTTTTTCTGGACAGGGTTTCTCTGTGTATCCCTGGCTGTCCTGGAACTCTCTTTGTAGACCAGGCTGGACTTGAACTCAGAGATCCATCTGCCTTTGCCTCCCAAGTGCTGGGATTAAAGGGGTGCACTACCACCACCCAGCCAGAGATCAGATTCTTACTTCTAGTGATCCCATGTCTTCTTCTCCCTCCAAGACTAATTTGGTGCCCTTGACCACTATAAGAACAGTAGACCTTTTTGCCCATGAATTTGACAATAGAATTGTTAATTCTTCATCAGCCACATAGTAATGTCACAGTTCTGAGGCATGAGTTGAACAAGGTGCCACTGTCAAACGAGTCTCTCATGATTAGTGACTGAGGCTTGATGGCCTCCCATCCATCTCTGGGCACCCCTGTCACTCTACTGTAGGAGATGCTCATTCATGACCCACTCAGAACGTGGTTGCATTGGATTGGTGTTTATGTGATGCTTATTATTTGTAGCAAGCCTTGATTTTCTTTGGAGTAAATGACTGTAAACACCAAGCATACAGTCAACTCAATTCTGGTCACCTCTGTGCTGGCCCTGGAGCCCTATCAGCTCACTATCTGAGCCAGAAGCCTCCGAGTTGCATCCTGGGCCAGGTGGGGACTGTCATCTGAGCAGATCTTCCCAGCTCCTTTCAACTGTGATCCACAGAAAACAGAACATTTGTACCAAAGAAACCTGGACATGAAAATCAGTTAGGGTTAGGGTAGGGGTGAGGTAAGAGAGCCCAGCAGGTAAAGGTGCTTTCTGCCAATCCTGAGGGCCTGAGTTCCATACCTAGAACCTACATGGTAGGTCGGAACTGGCTCCCCTGACCTCCACATGCAGACCGTGGCCTGTGTACACCCATTTCTGACACTATAAAAAAATAAATAAATGTAATAAAAATTGTTTAAGAAATCTGTTCAAGGGAAGGGCTTGGGGGCAAGGGTCAGTAGCTCATCTCAGCAAGGGAACGCTACCTTGGTCTTGTCATACAGAGCATGGTTATCCAGCATCATCTTCCGCTCGTGGGTGGCATAACGCCGCAAGTCTCTCTCAAACTGCTGCAAAGAGAATTGAAATAAATTACTATCCATATGCAGTGCTTAGAGCCATCCTGCGCCCTTGGGTGTTTGAAACTGCCATCTCCTAGCATATGTTCTTGTATGACTTTCTTCCCCAGGGCCATGGTCCTGGGTGGCTGAGCTCTGGGGTCCCTGTACCAGAACAGAAACTCAGTGTGAACGGGAAGATGATGGGCTTGTTCCCTTGTCAGATGCTGTCCAACAGGCAGCAGGTGGTGTGTGAATATCTGTTGAATAGACGAACGGACAATGTGAGCATTGTTTCTAGAAAAAATACCTGGTCCAGAGTAAATGCTGCCTAAATCATTTTAAGTTTTAAATATCATCATTATAAAAGAGGGTGAAGAATGGGGAGATCTTGGCCCAGATTTTGGGCCTATCTGTGCGTCCTTTGGCATACTACCCAGCCTTTCTGAACCTAGCTTTGCCCCAGAATGGAGGGAGTGCACGTTAAGGGCCCTCCCTCTTTGATGCCCACCCCTACTGAGAGTCTGCGTAGAGTCACAGTGACATCTCTCATGAGCAGGAGTACACCCTGAGGCTTCGGGGAGCAAATCCGAAGACTAAGACAAGCGACAAACCAACCTTTGAAACAAGGACAGTGGGACACACACACACACACACACACACACACACACACACACACACACACACAGTGCTGAAAAACCCAGGTCTAGAATAGTCCTTGGGATTAAGGAGAATGCCTGGGACAGTTGCGCCCTCTAGTGGTGAGAAATGATTTCCTCTTCACTGGGAAGTTTCTGGGTCTGGGTGAGACTTTGCCACCCAGGAGCCCTTTACAGCAGGTGCAAACGCAACCAGCCTTATGGAATAATTGCCGGGAGCAGATTCACTACCACAGGTCAGGGAAGTTCTGGGTCCTACTTGTCTCACTGCCAGTCTACCCCAGCTCTTGGCTGGGCAGCGGCTGCCCACAGCTCACACTGGTTTGCCAGCATCTGGAGAAGCTGTAGGTGTAATGGAGGTTGACTAACAGAGGTCAGTGGTGGGCTGCTCCCAGCTCCCAGCCTGTGTGGTTTGGGAGAGAGAAATGTATTCCTGAACTCCTCGACCAAGGCCTTCAGGGAGTTTCTGTGCATGTAAAGAGATACAGCTCACTCAATAAATACCTGCAGAGTGCCAGTTCCTCGGGGAGCTGAGAGTCTAGCAGGGGATGTGACAATTTATAATAACAGAAGAAATAAGCAAACTATGGGCTGATAGGAAGCCCGTGCTGTGGACTTACTGAGCAGGACTGTCATGGTGGGCATCAGTGAACAAGGGCTTGAAGAAGGTTGATAAAAACCAAAATGGCTCAAGAGAGTCGTGCTGGATAGTTTTATGTCAACTTGATACAAGTTAGAGTCATCTGAAAGGAGGAAACCTCAACTGAGAAAATGCCTCCATAAGATCCAGCTGTAAGGCATTTTCTTAATTAGTGATTGATGGGGGATGTGCCATCCCTGGGCTGGTGGTTATGGGTTATATAAGAAAGCTGGCTGAGCAAGCCATAGGGATCAAGTCAGTAAGCAACATCCCTCCAGGGTCTCTGCATCAGCTCCTGCCTCCAGGTTCCTGCCCTGCTTGAGTTCCTGTCCTGACTTCCTTTGATCATGATCTATGATATGGACATGTGTGGTGATATATTGTGTACCCCAATGAAGCTTGCCTGAGGATCAGAGGACAGAGCCAGCCACTAGATTAGACATAGAGGTCAGACAGTGGTGGCACACACCTTTAATTCTATCACTTGGGAGGCAGAGATCCACCTGGATCTCTGTGAGTTCATAGGCTACCCTGGACTACTTGAGATTGACTCAGTCTAGGAGAGAAAACAGAGCCAGGCAGTGTTGGCACACACCTTTAATCCCAGTACTGGGAAGCACACAGACTTTTAATACCAGGAAGTGATGTCTGGGTGGAGAAAGGTATATAAGGCTTGAGGAGACAGGAACTAAAGGCTCTTTTTGGCTGAGGCCTTTCGGGTGAGGCCTTCAGTCTAAAGATTTGTGGAAACAGGATCAGCTGAGGAGTTGGCGAGGTGAAGTTGGCTGTGGCTTGCTCTGCTTCTCTGATCTTTCAGCTTTCACCCCAATATCTGGCTCTGGGTTTTTTATTATAAGACCATTTAAGATCTGAACAACAGACATGTAAGTTGAAAAAAACCTTTCCTTCCCAAGTTTCTTTGGTTTACGGTGTTTCATCACAGGAATAGCAACCCTAACTAAGACAAGAGTCCAGTCCTTTCCTGAGCCCCAGAGATTTGCTGGGGCTGGGGGTGGGGGTCACTGACACACAGGCATCATGCTGGGAACTAAATCTACCAGGGACACAATTTATTAGTTTTTAGAAGCTTTGAGAAATACTAGCTCATCTCAGGATATTGCGGACTCAGACAACATGCAGCCACTCTGACTCACATCAGCTGTCACTCACTGCCATTGCCCGTTCCTGCTTCTCTCCCTCAGATTTCACCAAGTCACACCCACCCTCTTCCTTCATAGAAAAACCCCAAGGTGGGTTGACCAGAGCCTGGGAGGGGGGATTCAGGGCGGCAGCAGCAGTAGGCAATAATAAAGAGCAGGTGCAGCAAAGCCTACAGGTCCTCCTGGTCTACCAGTGACCTTGGATGCTACCCTGAGTTAAAAGGGACAACCAAGGAGTGCCATACGTCCTAACAGGACCCTGTGGCTTCAGGCAAGAGCCAAATAAGATGCTTAGGAATGGTGCAGGCAGTGACAACCTGGCGTTTATGGGACCCTGAGCCTGCGGCCAGTTCGGTGCCTGCTGCTCTGTTCTGTGGATTCTCCACTGCGCTACATGACTATGGATGCTTAATGAGAGCCTAGCATTACCTCTAAAAGAGGGTGGGGGGTGGTATCCAGTTCCACCCCAGTTTTAAGATGAAGTCGCTGTCTCGCTGAGTCCTCAGCAGGGCCCTGTGAGGTTAATGTTGCTATTAGCCCCCAAAGAAGGCCCAAGGACTGTTATTTACCTGAGATTCAAGAGCAGGGTTCAGCCTTTTGATTCTCAGAGTCTCTTTTTAAAAACCTCGCCAGTTTCTTACAGCAGCACTGGGAGACAGAGGGCATGCATGTGGTCTTTTGCTTCGGAAATGCAGACAGCAGGTAGAAGGTACAGTGCCCTAGTGTCCCTACGTCCCTGTCTAACCTGTCCCTACGTAAGGCCACTGCTGCTGGCTTGGTGAGCCGCACACTGGGGATGGCTGATCTAAATGAATCTGACTCGTGACCATATGGCAGTATCACACCCCGGTTTAGAGGCTTGGGGACACGGTCCCCTCACTCTCCTAGCATTCTCTCCTGCTGGGCCAGGGCATCTCCCAGCAGACAGCACTTACCCTGGAGCCCGTCCATCCGAGCAAGGCGAAGGCCCGGCGATCATAGGGACACATGACCAAGTCCACGCGGATGGCCTTCCAGCCCTTTCCTTCCTGCTGGCTGCTCTTGTCGCCGTCCACTCTCTGGTGGTACAGCTTCAAAATCAGGAAGCATTTCTGGAAGTGATCGAGAGCATCCACCTTCCTGCTTGGCAGCTTGCACTTCTCGAATGTCGACTCTATGAGGTCACAGTACAAAAGCAACCCCTGAGAAAGAGAGGGAGAGAGTTCAGAAAGGGCCCTTGGGGGGCCCTTACCATCTCACAGTGGCTCTTAGGGAGGCATTTTCAGAGCTGAACAGACGCGGGTGGACTTCTGTTCTTGTTCTCTCGGCAGCTAGGAGAGAAGGTAGTAAGTGGTTCTCCGGCTCTCTCTACAGAAAAGGAATTTCTCCATGAGGAAGGCTGAGCCCAGGCTCCTCAATGATAAAACTTCAGAGGCTCTACCTCTCCTTGTCTGCTTCTGAGGGACAACCTTGCTCCTTTAAAAGCAAACCGCAATGAACAGAGAGCTGCACTGTTCCCTGTGTGTGTCACGCTGACGATGGCCTGGACTGGCTCAAGGGTTGTGGCCGAAAGCCCAGGCCCAATGTGGGGTACGGTGACCTGCTGCTTCCATTGTTTTGTGCTGTTTTTGCAATGCCAGGGGTTGAACCCAGGGCCTTGAACTTGCTAGCTAGGCCTTCTACCCCTGAGTATACCCCAGACCCAGAAATGATGCTTCTCCCGAGAGAACTAACTATCTGCCCATCTTGGAGACAGTGGGAGAAAGCCCATGATGCCTTGTTTCATCTCAAGTGATTGTTCAGAAAATTAATAAGTGATTCAAAGGAATGCCAGGCAAGTACCAGCCCCTGGGAGTTCCTCTCTTCCTCACAGTGGTGCCCTTGGCTGGTAACAGATGGGGGCATTCGATCCTGAACTTGCCAAAGCTTTGACTAGAATGTTCCTTCTGGTGCTGGGTGCGCTCTGCGGCAGAGCCTGCCACCACCTCAGATGTGGCCCTAGCTGTCCCAGCCAGCTCTCTGCTGGGTGTCCCTACTGTGTGACGCTCCCCTTCCTGTCCCTACTTGTCTCAATGTGACTTCTGTCCTCTGAAACGGCTTTGAGGCTGGGCTCAGGCTTCCCCATTGGTGCCCGAGGTTGTCCTCCTAGTAGAAACCAAGTGACTGTCCTGGAAGGAGACATCTCCCTCCTACTCCTTCCCTCTAGTCCGGGGTATGGAGGTTGGAGGAGTTGGGGGTTAGGGCAGTTCAGCTTTTCCATAACGTGCTCAGCATAGGTGTGGGTTGTTTTGTGTTTGTCATTTCTTTGTTTGTTTTTCTAGTACCTCTTTCTATCTGAGGGTGGTTGAATCTATGAATTAAGAACCCAAGGTCATGGTCACAGAGGGCTGACTTTAAACTCCTTCTGGTTCTGGGTAGCCTGGAATGGAACCCATGGTTAGCCTCCTGCCTTGGCCTCCTGAATTGCTGAGATGGCAAGCATTAGCCACCATGCCTAGTTCTCAACATTTTGAATCTTCCAGAAGTTCCATGCACTCCAGGGGGACCACCTGAAGCAGTTAGGGTCCTTGTACACGGGTCCCATGAACCCAAGCCTGAGTCATGTAGTCTCCTTCCTTTGTGGTTCACTATCAGCAGCCACAACCAGAATTCAAGTAGAATGTGTGCATGTCTGGAGAACTCTGACCTCCCCAGAGATCAGTATTTCTAAGCTCTTCCCCTCCCTTTCTCCTACCTCTGACCAAGGAGTTTTCTCCAAAGGACACCATTTAGGGTCACCTGACGGGAGAGCACACTGAGGCCCTTGGGCTGTTCAACACACTTCTCAGACATTTAAGCATCTTGTGGGTATGCTGTGCACGGTCTGTGAGTACACGTGTGTGCACTGTGTAAGCTGTGCTTACAGCCATCCATAAAGCGAAGCTTGGTGTAAGAACGGCTGGGAAGCAGGGGTGACGTGGAGGTGGAAGCCAAATTCGAAGAACTCTGCTGATTTCACAGCTGAGGCTCTGGGGGTGTGTCCAGGGCAGCGCCACCAAATCACCTGGCACCTTGTCCCTGAGGGGAGGGGCTGACCTGCGGGCTCCTGGGCCCCCTGCAGCCCAGTGCCTGGCTCTCACAGAGTTCAATAAGCAGCCCTACCAGTGATCATCACAGCCTCCATTTGTTAGGTGTTTACCATTTGTCAGGCACTCCAGGGTCTCCCCCATTGAATTCCCTCTTAGCACAGACAGGAAACGACCATGAACTGTTAGGGACCATCCCGGGTTGCACCACCAGTGACTGGACTTCAGAGGTCTCAGATCAGACGTGTTTCACCATTGGTTCCCACTGCAGGGCCTGGGATTATAATGCCCATCTCTGCCCAGGGGCCACAGCAGGAATACCTTGAAGCTGGCGATGCAAAGAGGCCTCCCCTCCACCCCCCAATCCCCCACCCCTTCCACCACCCTCGCCCCTACCCCCACCTCTCCACTCCAGCAGCCACAGATAGTCTCAGCCTGAGAACAATGGCACAACAAACATCAATGAGTTTCCAACCTTGGCAGCAGGCCTGGGGAGAGAGGTGTTCTTTGGTCTGTCAGAGAGAGCCTTCCTCCTCCTCCCCCACCCTCCTCAGAGCAGAGCACTGGGCAAGTGTCCTGAATCTTTGTGGTGTCTTCTGGCTGAGTTTATCTTGTCTACTCTCAGGGGCTCTGGTCACCCTGTGCTCCTTCTCCTGAAAGGGACAGGGAGACATGGCATGGTCTCACAGATGAATTTGGAGCTGATTCCAAAATCTAGTTTTCGTTTAGACTGCTCATGGCTCCGGGCCTGGCTGTTTCTAGTTTTCACGTTGTCTGGTCTTCTCTGGCATATCAGTGAATTGGCCCATGCCCAGCAGATACTGTCCGCCCAGGAAGGGGGAAGCTGCACCAGGGAAACTCCGCCTCCTCCACTCAGTCAGACCTGCAGGCCCCTGGGGGAGAGCCCTTGTCTCTCTAGGGAGAGGGCCAGAAGTCAGATGGTTTTGGCTGTGGGATTAGCTTAACCCCGCTTTGACCATTAACAATGGGGGGCCCTGTGGCAGGTTTGATTTCATCCTGGGCAGTAGCTATTGACCATGACCTCGGCAGGGCCCAGCCTACCCTCACTGGCTTCCTTCTTCAAACAAGATGCATACATGTAATGTGCAGCCTAGGACCCAAAGCTGGTCAGTCTCACACCAGCCGTGTGGTGCCGTCACGAGGTGTTGCAAACCATTGAGAACTGACTCCGTAGTCACTGTACAATGATCATGTAACATAAAATTAGCAATGCTTGGGGCTGGAGAGATGGCTCCGTGGTTAGAGCACTGGCATGTAAGCATGGGGACCACACACAAACATACACCCGCACACACATTCATATACCACACACACTCACACACACACACACACACACACAATAGAAAAGAAACAAATGAAAAGCACTGCTAAGAGGGTCTTGAGTGGCAAGTAACTGCCTTGGTCTCCTCACCTGCTGTCCCCACAAGTCTGTCACTTTATGCAAGAGTTGCTGCTCTTCTTCCTCTGTGGCTCCTGGGCTGGTAATTAGAAAATCTACATCATGCCCAGTCATCTTACCCCTAATTTGAAAAAGCACAAAATGGGAAATCAGTTCCAATTCTGGCCCTTCATTAAAAAAAAAAAACACGAAAACAAAAACAAAGAACAACAACAAAAAAACCTCTTTGATTCTGTGTCCCAAGTATGAGGTTTGTGATGCAAAATGCTAACAACATTTTTAAACCAGCAGTTCTTGGTTGTACAACTCTACTTCTTACAAAACCAATTCTTGGCAGAAAAAGCCAGATGTGGCATATTGCTGTATATGGATGGGAAAAAGTAACAGAGATGACTTCTCCACCCAGCACACGCTCACACACACACACACACACACACACACACACAGAAACATGTATGACAATAAGTAGCTAACCAAGAGCTATGGCCACACCATACAAGCTAGCCTTCTTGGAATTATGGTATGGGTTAAGGGATTTTTCTTTTCTTCTCTTCTCTTCTCTTCTCTTCTCTTCTCTTCTCTTCTCTTCTCTCTCTCTCTCTCTCTCTCTCTCTCTTTAAAGAGGAGGTCTCCTATGGTCCAGACTGGCTTTGAACTCCTATGAAGCTGAGGGTTACCTTGGACTTCTTATCCTTCTGCCTCCATCTCCCAAGTGTTGGGATGATAGGTATCTGTCACCACACTTGGCTTATTTTGGATCCTGGGAATCAAAGTCAGGGCTTCTTGCATGCTAAGCAATCACTCCACCAACTGGGAGAAAGCCCCAGCCCAGGGAAATTCTCTTAGATTTTAGTCCTCTTTGATCCAAGTGACCAGGTAAGGTCTCAGGAGAGGTGGGTGAGGGGCAGAAGGGACAAGAACCCCTTTCTGATATGGAGGCATTAGTATCCAACTGACTACACACACTTCTGAAGACTCATTCACTTAGTTATTCACTGGTTCAACCAAAGTTTCCTGAGGATCTGCTTTGTGACTGGGCTCATACTCTGGTCTCAGTGGGAACTAAACCCCAGTAGCTCCACAGAGAAGGCGTGCATGATATAGGCATCTGGGAAGCATGGAAGAAAGTCCCTAATCCAGCACAGAGCAAGGGCGAGTCAAGGGGGGGCCTTCTGGAGCAGCATCTAAATTGAGTCTTAAGGAATGAGAAGTCAGATGCGTGCTAGTTTTACAATATTGTAGAGAAAATTCCACCTGACCAATGTCAGAGGCAGGAAACGGCTTTGTATGCAAGAGATGTCAAGCCCTTTGGAGCTCCCGAAATGAAGCGCTGGGTCAAAGCAGCAGAGAGAGGTGGGCACTGGGTCAGAAGGAGCCTTTTGCACCACTTCAGAGGCAAGTAGAAGAAGGTGCTAAAGCAACTGCATCATTTACCTTCGGAAGCCCCCAGTTATGGTGACCAAGGCATCTGGAAGAAAGGCCGTAACCGCCTCTTGAACTAGCACGCTGATGGCCTCTGCTTCTGCCCTGTTCACACAGCTAACAAGGTCTTCATAGTAGAGGAATCCTGAGAGGCCATTGGACAGGCCAGTGGAGAGGAAGGCACACATAAGATGACGTTAGTGAGAGGATGCTGTCTAGGCATTGACCAGACTCCACACAGAGCACAGTAATCTATGGTGTTGTCTTGTCTATTTGCTTGTGGGCTCTTCATGGTTGCAATGAAGTGTAGAATTTTAATGGAGAGGTCTACAATGTCCTTATTAAGGGAAAAGTATTCAAATCTTTCTGGAATCTACACTTTTCCTATCTGATGTCATAATGAAGAACCAGCCCTGCCTTGTCCTCCTCCTCCTCCTCCTCCTCCTCCTCCTCCTCCTCCTCCTCTTCCTCCTCCTCCTCCTCCTCTTATCCCTCCTCTATTTTGAGCAAAGGTCCAGTTGTCTCCGAACTCCTCATTTTTCTGCCTCTGCCTCCCAAGTGCTGAAATTACATGTGTGGAGCACCATGTCCAGCCTTCTTGACCAACAAGCTGTGCCCTGCTATTTAAAAGGGGGATAGGGGCCCTGGCAGTGGTGACACACGCCATTAATCCCAGCAATCAGGAGGCAGAGACAGGCGGATCTCTGTGAGTTCCAGGCCAGCCTGGTTTACATAGTGAGTTCCAAGACAGCCATAGCTACACAGAGAAACCCTGTCTCAACGTCTCCCCCCGCCCCAAGGAGGGGTAAGAAAAACTCAGGACTTGGAAGTGATTGTTTCATTTGAAAAGTGAAAGGCAACAAGAGGAAGCGGGTGGGTCTGTGTCCAAAGCAAAGCAAAGTGCCTTGAGGGGATGGCATGCTGCCTCTGGGCCTGGGACTATGGACCAATGACTGTTCAGAAGCAACGTCATGAGAGTGTATGTGTGTGAGGGGGCATCTGGCTATTCCCACAGTGGTTTCAAGGGAGGCAGAAAGGAAAAGGTGCTTAACTCCAAGGGTTGGGGTGGGTTCTGGAGGGAAGCTGGGTGCGTCTGGCTCAGCCAGTGTGCTGACAGTTACTCATGCTTCTGTACAAGACACTGGACTTTCATTAAGGGGACCACCCAAACACCACTTGACAAACGGGAGACATACTCCTCTAGAGGCTGCCAATTGGCAGAAGGAGACACAGAAAACCTGTTGTTCTTTGTTTCTCACCCTAGGATGACAGGTGGCCAGGAGGCCATTTGGCTTGAACACGCGGTAAACAAAATTTCCAGGTTCAAAGCCGTCTGTGATCTCTAAATGGGACGTGTTGATAGGACCAGGAAAAGATGTTCACACTAATACCACCATCACCTGTCCCTACCAAGTCAGATGCTTGAGGAACTACTGTCTTCATATGAATACTGATGTTTTCCTAGCTCTGTTGTTAACAGTCACCTTTTTATTGGAACACAGCTTTTGTGTGTGTGAGTGTGAGGAGTTTGGTCTACAGAGCAACAGCTCCACTAGGCTTTAATAGAGAAATTGTCTTCACCACTGGCACTCAGGTATGACTCAGTCCCTGGAATTCCCTGTGCTCACCCAATCAATGATGTACATGAACATGAAGTTTTTTGTTTTTTGTTTTTTTTGTTTTTTGTTTTTTAAGAATGTGTATCTGCCAGCTAGCACCTCATACCGGTATTCCCAGGACTCAAGATGCTGAAGCAGGATGTTCATAAGTTCAAAGACTACCTGAGTGAAATATTGTGTTGCTTCCCACTTCCTCTCTGAGTGTGGGCAGTTCTCACTATCATCCCACTCCATCTCCTCACCACTGACGTTTAATGGTTACATACATTTCTTTTCAAAGGTATCTCTAAATCTGGTGTAAAACATGCTTACTAGATGTGTACTTTCTGGGGTCCAGAGTAGAAATACTAGATCTTTTTTTTTCTTAGACTCTTTTTTTTATTTCCTGTATGGCATTGTATAAAGCTTATTATCAATCACTCAGAAACCAGCAAATCTGAGAGATGGCACAGTGGTTAGAAGCACTGGCTGCTCTTTCAGAGGACCCTGGTTTGATTCCCAGCACCCAAATGGCGGCTCACAACCACCTGTATGTCACTTCAGTTCCGGGGATCTGATGCCCTCTTCTGACCTCCATGGGCACTGCACAAATGTGGTGCCCAGACATGCATACAGACAAAACATTCATACACATAAATTAAAAATAAATAAAAATCTTTTAAAACAGAAATTAACAGGCTTATTGTCATTGGGGAGATCCCCAAGATACGATTCACCTCCTCTACTGTTTCTTGTGATTTCATTGTCTTTTGTCTGTCTGTTTATCTGTCTGTCTGTCTGTTGTTATCACTTAAACAGAAGGTAGCTGTTGACTACTCCCACATACCCAGTATCCTCTACTAGAAGACTCCATTACTTCCTTTCATATTTAAAAACTTGATAACTCCACTATTCTCCATAACTCCAGAAGCCACAGTGTTTGGAATTATGGCTGTAACTCCTTCTTGAAGGACAATTTTACTCTATTTTATTGCATGTTAAAAGCAAGCAAATCTTACACATTTGAGGGGTTATGAATTGCACCTCCTCATTTCTGGAAAAGGTACCAGCACAGTCCATAGACGGAAGTGACCTGACCACCGTGGGGAGTCTGGGGGACTTGCCAGACAGTCAGATGATGGTAACTGCTCTTCCATCTCCACAATGCACTGCTGTCTCTTCCTAGGCTCTAGGGCTCTGGTTGGACAGATCAAGGCTGTGTCTAGATTGCTGCCCTTCTCTGTTTTCCAGGCCCTAGCACATTCACAGTGTGAACCAACCCAGCGTGAGTGTGGTTTGTTCAGACATCCTTTCTCTCCTTCCTCCTCGTCAGCTTATCCCTCTGTCTTTGACTCTTCATGGCATGATTCTTACCCAGGCAGGCAGCCAGACCCCAGTGTCTAGAGGAGGCTGTAGGAAGCAGGACAGTGGTTTGACCTCTGGATAAAGCAGCCCAGGAAGAGACCTTGTTCTAGGCCAGGTCCAGGGCTTTGTGTGAGCCGATGTGCTCCCCAGTTATCTCAGGTTCGTCAGTGAGGTAACAAAGGCTCAAGATTTTAATCGGATCACTCAGTGACAAGTGCTGGAGCCAAGATATACCTGACCCCCAAGCCTGGAGTGCAAGTGAAAGTGGCCTCCCTGTCACTCCACCCTGATAAACCCAGAGCAGCCCGTGATCTGCCCCGTTACCTGCTTTCTGCATCCGTGTAAACCGCAGGCTTTTGTCTGACTTGATTTTACTGAGAGTTCTGAAACCCATCCTGAACCATTTCTCAGCTGTCTTCAGCCCCACTCCAAACACAGAAGTAAAGAGCTGAAAAGGAGGGAAAGGCAGGCTGGTAGTTCCCCCAAATCATCACTATGACAATGGAGTGACGCTTTCCAAAATCTCAGGCTACAGACAAGAAATATAAGCAAAACTTTGGCCCAGTTACTCTTGAAAACAGTGAGAAAATGGGTAGTGTGTGTGTGTGTGTGTGTGTGTGTGTGTGTGCGCGCGCGCGTGCGCGCCTCCAGGTTGCTCAGTCTCTTACACACGATCATTCACCACACCTTTGACAGAAGGATGCTCTTGGAGACTCAGCATATTCACCCCATCTACAAATGGGTAATGGCAAAGTACGGGCTTAAAATGTAGTCCAAGCCTGGGTGCCTGCTTTGGCCATACACAAGGTTTTGTATCACTTATGAACTAAAGGAACTACTGGACACAGTACCAGAGACTCTAAGGTAAGAAAAACTGGGAGGTGATCAACCCTGAGTCCCAGAAACGAAGACACAGTGAGGTCGTAAGTTTGTGCTTCCAGACCAGCTTTGCTCTCCTCATGTACTTCTGTCCCTTTGACATTTGTAACCACAAATGACAGATTCTTGAAAGGTAATTTCTTCATATGGAAGTAAACTGGAACACCTTGTTTGTCCATGCATCTGCTTCTTAGGACTCTGCTCTGGACTGAGTTGTACATCGCATGTTGAAGCCCTAATCCTCAGTGTGATGGCCTTCGCATGTGGGGTCTTTGGGAGGTGTGCTACTTAGCTTTGTCAACTCTATATAACCTAGAATCACCTGGGAAGAGGGTTTTAATGAAGAATTATCTGTACTACATTGGCCTGTGAGTGTGTCTGTGGGGGATGGCTTGGCTATTCATTGGTGTGATAATCCTCTGTGGGAGGTGCCATTCCCTAAGCATGGACTCATGCTTAATATAATAGTGTAAGAACGAAGAAAGACAGCTGAGAGCAAGCAAACTAGGACCCACGCCTTTGTCACCTCTACCCCTGCCATGTGAAGGCAGCGGCAAGAAGGTGGCAAGCCATTGCAACCCACAAAGAGAGCCCTCCACAGAATCTTGACCTAGTGCCTTGACCTAAACTTTCTGCTTCCAGAACAGGCAGACAATAAATTTTTGTTTAAGCAGCTCAGTATGTGGCATGCTGGTATGGCAGCCTGAGTTAATATAACCATCCACAGCAAGTAAACAGGAAGCCACTCCCCAGTAAACAAATGTAAAATTACTACTTACTTTGAAGGATTTGTATCGTTCATCATTTAACACGGCTTTAACTTCAGAACTTTCTCCATCCTCAATAATTCCCTGCAAGGAGAGTTGAACAAAAGATTTTGAGTTATGTCCTTACGTAATCACGTCAGTCTCAAATCTGCAGTCTCGGCTGCTGATTTCTCATGAAACTTGGAGAATTTCCCTGGCTGACCTGTAGAAAGCAAGAATTTCCATGTAATCCTGAAAATTCTTAGTTGATCATAGATCCAAATACCCTTTATAATCTTAGACAAGGGTACAGAAGGATGAGGGTCTGAATCCACAGAAGATAAGACAAAATATTCACTGACAAGTATTGTCCAAATAGTCCTGATAATTTTCTTTTCAATGGGTTCAACTTGCTGAGATAAGAGGACTTTTCAATCCGTCAGGTTAATTGCTGGTCCACTGAAAAGCCAGTCATTATCAAGTTCTTATGAGATCTAGCCTGGTGCCTCTGTTGTCTGAGCTGGGATTTTTTTTTTTCTATAATAATGTACTTTGCATTTAATTAGTTTGAAACTTGCTACTGGGTGGCAAACTTGCCTTCTGGGAAATCCTTAAATGTTGTTAACCATGCATCTACTGCCCAATTTCTTCCCAGAACACTATAGATGCAGAATCAGCCCACTGAACACCACCCTGTGCTGGACAGGAAGAGCCCTGAGTGAGCCTGAGCCTCTCATCCAGCCTGGCTTAGATGCCAGAGCACTCTGCTGCTCCGAACTCTCAGGCTTGAGTCTTTTCCCTACTATCCGGGTCCACATAGTCCTACTGGGATCATGCTGGGCTATGGATTCTACACATCTATACCTGTCTCTTTCTGTGCTATGGTGATCCATCTATAGTTAAATAAGAGGAGAGAGTCCATACCTATGTGATCTCCTCTGTCTCTCTCTCACCTATTTGGAGGTGTAGCAAATTCCACTTCTCCCTTACCTCTATGATACACTTCACCTTGTCCCCTAGGCAGGGGATTCCCTCTGTGTCTTTCATGGTGATAATGGGGAACGGCAGAGATTTCAGTACAGCGGCTGCCCTCATGAATGCCACATAACAGCCTTCATTCTCTCTAAACTCATAATTTTCAGCCAGGATATCAAAGGCATCCTAAAAAATAAAACCAGATTAGCTGCTCTGCTCTTCAGAGTCACTCACAAGTCCCGTCTGTCCCTTTTACTAATGGAGTGTCTTTGAAGCAAGGATCAACCTCCTGTAACTTTGCATCCTCCCCTGTGGGACACTATCATTTAACTGAAAAGATGGGGGTCTGTTGTGGAATATTAGCTGAAGATATATGACAATCGTTTATGCTGTGGAATATTTTTTAATGATACAAAGATATGTTGCATTTGTTTAACTCTGTGAAGCTGTGTTACTGTGTCTGTCTAAAACACCTGACTGGTTTAATAAAGAGCTGAACAGCCAATAGCGAGTCAGGAGTAAGGATAGGCGGGGCTGGCAGGCAGAGAGAATAAACAGAAGGAGAAATCTAGGGAAAAGGATCTCAAGGAGCAAGGAAAGGAGGAGAGGAGGACATCAGGGGACAGACACCCAGCTACACAGCAAGCCATGGAGTAAGAAGTAAATAAAAGACATACAGAAATGAAGGAAAGTAAAAGCCCAGAGGCAAAAGGTAGATGGGATAATTTAAGTTAAGAAAAGCTGGCTAGAAATGAGCCAAGCTAAGGCCAGGCATTTATAAGAAAGAACAAGCCTCTGTGTGATTTATTGGGGGCTGGGTGGCAGGAAACAAAGAGAAAAGAGCCAAAGAGTAAAGAGTAAAAACAACCAACTACAGGTGTCTAATGAATTATGAGGAAACTGAGTTCAGCATCATTGGACATTTAGAAACAACTTAACCAAGCGGTGACCTGGTGCTCATGGGGTCCCAGCAGTCATGGCTGGGTATAACCCTTTGCTGTCTTCCTCTGCAGTCCATGACAGGGTTCTGTCATGATTCCCAGACATCCAGTTCTCTTAGCTTGTACATAAAACATAGCCAGTGCTTGCGGAACGAAGGGGTGTGTTCATCACACCGACCCGGAGCCAGGGTTATTTAAGGTGAGGTGTGTTTTCCTCACCAGCAGAGAATGCAGCTGTGGCTCAGTGGCCCAGTGGCTGCTACCCATTTCCTGTTCCTCCTCACAGATGCACTTGAAAGTCAGAGAGGAGAAGCCCTGTGCTTGATACTCTACTGAATGTGCTCCCCTGGCAAACCCTGACCCCGGAGCAGCTGGGAGCCTGTCTACTGTCTCTACAGAATAAACTGAATATGTTTTTCCATGTCCATGAAAAGGAGGCCCACTTGACAGAGAACTAGAGGTCAGGTTAGGCAGGCAGGCATGGAGGAGCATTCTAAGATTTCCAGAAAAGTCATAATTTAACTTGTAGACTCATGGAAAGGAGCCTCAAGCCCCACTTCTGCCCCGAGTGTTGAGAAAGCCTCGTTACCGTGAACACCCGGTTGCAGTTGTTTAACGTGGTCTTTCTCTGACAAGCGTACTGGGAGATCTTTGGTGCAGTAGCTGGTGGAGCCTGGGTGTTCTGGGAGCCTGGGGCATGACTCGGGGAAGAGTTTCTTCTTACCTACACCAAAGCACAAGCATCCATTTTGAATGACAGTGCCAATCATAAGTGTCCTTAACTATAAATATTTACTCAAATATAAAGAAAACATTCACTTTAAGACAATTTGTGGAAATTATCCCTGGAAGAGGGTAAAATCACAGAAGACTCAAAATGTGTCACACACATCTCTAGTGTCCTTTCATAGACATGTACAATTGTTCTTTTTATTAGTATATATTAATTACATCAGATAATGAATTTCATTGTGACATCTCATGTATGTACAGTATGTGTATTTTTGAAATCACAAAAATGAAAAAAGAACCAGAAATTAACGTTCATTTCCTTTGTGTGTGTGAATTTATTAGAGATGGTCCAAACCCCTTTCTCAGAGGTTCTAGCATTATTGGTCAAGGATTTGGATTTAGGAATTCATATTCTTTAATTGTTTAATGAATGATCAGAGTGAGAAAAATAGGAATTTTTTACTTTTCTGACTTCCAGAATATCAGTGCTGAAGTATTTTTGAAATCTCTGTGCATGAATGTGTTCCTAATAATAGTTCTCTTAAGCTGGGCAGTGGTGGCTCACAGCTCTGATCCCAGCACTTGGGAGGCAAAGCAGGCAAATCTCCGTGAGTTTGAGGCCAGCCTGGTCTACAAAGAGAGTTCTGGAACAGCCAAGGCTGTAACACAGAGAAACCCTGTCTCAAAAAAAGCCCCAAATAAATAAATAATAAATAGTTCTCTTATGGGGCTGGAGAGATGGCTCAGAGGTTAAGAGCACTGGCTGCTCTTCCAGAGGTCCTGAGTTCAATTCCCAGCAACCACATGGTGGATCACAGCCATCTAGAATGAGATCTGGTGCCCTCTTCTGGCATGTAGGTATATACATGCAGGCAGAACACCGTATACAAAAAAAATAAATAAATAATTTTTTTGAAGTTAAAAAACAATAATTAAAAAAAAAGAAGTTCCCATCGATTTGGTGCTTTTAACATGTCAACACCGCACATGATTTATGTGTGTGCCACTTCAATTCCCATGCCATCTAAAGAGGTGGGCATGATTGTTATATGATAGAGGAGCAGACGGAAGCCCAGCAGAGCTAAGTGGACTCCATGAGAAAAGAGTCGGAAACAACCCAAGTCTGTGGATTCTGACACCCACGTCGGCGGCCGTCCAGCAAAGGAGAGGCTTACAAGCTGGTGTCTCCCTGTCATCTCCACCGGTTTCCCGGCTCGCATGCACTCAATCAGCCAGGAGACGTCGAGGAGTTCAAGCTGGGAGCTGGCTTTGATGTTCTGTAGATGGAGCCACTCCAGGACATCTGAACCTGAGTTGTTCTCTGCCACAATGTGGGTGACAGAATCACTAGAAGCGGAAGGCAAAGTCATCAGTAAAAGAAGCTTCCAAAATGAGATATTCTCCTCCCTTTTCAAGGTTTCAGAGTATCCCAGCTAATTAAAGACAAGGTACACACTGGCCTGACTCATGGATATTCACACAGGGAATGACCTCTCTTAATTAGAGAAGCAACAATGGACTACATCCGAGGTTGGATGCATATCTATCTATCTATCTATCTATCTATCTATCTATCTATCTATGATATTAGCAAGAGTCATGTAAAATAGAAATTAAGGGAAGATGGAAGGTGAAACCGTCCTTAAAGTAGTGCCTGGCAGTGTGCAGGTAGTTTTGATATATTATTTCATTTTTGCTCATGGAAGACTCTAACCCAGTAGTTTTCAAATTTGTCTGATGAAACCTGAGTTAAAATTTTTGTATGAGAACCCAAAGTTCAAAGAGAAATAGGTGTAAATGTGCGTGTGCTTGTCTGTCTGCATCAGATGAGGCTCTAGGGACCGAGAAGTCCAAAGTCAAGGAGGGCTCACTCTTGACAAATGGCACAGAAAAAAAAAAGGGGACATTTCTGGATCTTAGGAGACTACACGAGACAGATGGCTAACGATTCTGAACAGACAAAAGGCCAGGGTGAGATCTGGGTGAGGTTTAGAGATGGAACAGAGCTTGGGTGAGGTGAGAGTGGCCAATGGGAGTTGTCCTGAGTGAAGGGGCTCAGCAGTCAGGGGACAGGAGAAGTTGGATGGGATTTATGGGACTGGACTGGTAAGTGTGTCTTAGTTGTAGAAATGGCTGAGCCAGTAGTGGCAAGGGTCTTAAATACCTTGTTCAGGAGCTTGGTTCTTCTTTTCTGGGGATGTCAAGTCAATGAAGACTTGTGTAAGCAGAGTACCAGTAGTGTTAGTGTGCCATTTTTAAAAGCTAACCTGATCCACACAATGCTCTGGAACGGAGAGAGTTGGGGTGGGAATATGTAAGGAACAGCAGACGAATTCCTGGTACACTTGAAGAGAAAGCAAAGGAGAAGCAGACGGGTGCCTAGCAAGAGCACCCTGGAAAAGGCGGAGAGGGGAGCTATGTCATCCACACAGGAATCACAGTGCAGCGACAGCCCTGCTGGTGAAGACGGAAGTTGCATCTCTAACGGAGAGGTGGAGACCTGGAATCGAAGCTGCTTCTGGTGTGTTGCTTTCTGGATGCAGATGAAACTGAAAATATCTGATTGACAGGCCAACTTCAGGCTGCTGTCACAAGACAGGCTGGAGGTTGGAACTGAGGCCATTTGGGCGACAGAAGCAAGCTGAGGTCAGACAACATTTTGTAGGGGCCAAGGCATAACAGGTGACTACGTCCCTAGCTTAGGTCCATATAGTTCCAAAAATCATTTGTAATACATTTCTTAAAAGGTTCTTAACATCAAAACTTTAAGGCAAAAACAAAAGAACTAGTCAGTTCATAGAGGAGGCTTTATTCCATCCACACCTCTGTCTTTAGAGGGAAACAGTTTTTCATAATACATATATATGCATATATAATATTATTATATGTATTATATATCATTGTTTGTTATAATATTATTGAATAAACAGTAATACTTATAGTAATGGAATTTTGCCTGAGCTCAGAGAGAAGGGCATGCTGAGGGGGTCCTGATGCTCAGCCTCCAAGCCTCCCTTCCTATCATCCGCTACTACTCTTTTCCTGGGACTTCCTGGGACCTCATAGGCAAGTCCCAGTTCACACTGTGTATGAAAGCCACACACCCCTCTTAGATCTCTAAAGAGCTTTATGAGCAATGGTTCTGCATTATGTGAAGGAAGACTGGGATTGGAACTTCTGATTCCTGTTCATACAACTAGCCAAACAAAATCAACACTGTGCATTCAGAAATAACAACAAAATCAATCAACAAGACACCCCCTTTCTCTCCCTCTCTCTCCCTCCCCCAGAAAGGTTTATCATGCCTTACAGTTCCAAAGTGGGAACATGCGAGGGCAAGAGCATGAGGCCAGATGGTCTCAATGTGGAAGCAGAGCCCAGCAGGTGGTCACACATAAAGCAAAGTCTTGAAAGTAAGAGAATGACTTGTTGGAAAGGAGAAGGGTTTCACCAGGATAGGGTGAGGGGTGGGGAATGAAAAGAACTAAAATCCATTATATAGACATAAAACTATTAAAAGAATTCCTCAAGGCCTACCCCATGGGGCCCACTTCCACCAGTAAGATTGTACCTCTTACAGGTTCCACATCCATCACAGACAGTGTGACTAGCTAGGAACCAAGTATTCAAACATGTGAGCCTATGGGGGACATTTCACACTGAAACAGTAACAGTGCATAAAGTCTGTAATGTGAGAAACATGCACTCTTTCTAGTCACAGTGGAGTCGTGGGATAAATTCTTGATTGGCAACTCAAGCTAGAAGAACATTGGCAGATTTCAAACACGATGCATTTTTCAAAGAAGCCTCGAGATTAAGTATCAAAATGAGGTGTTCTGAAGCAAGGGCTGCAGCAAACAGCTAGCAGCAATCCTCCACCAATGCAAGCAAGAGAAGCAAGAAAACCACGGTCACATTCATGCATGGATTCATTCTTAGAGAGATGCCTGAAGGATCGTGCAGGGTTCAGTACTGTGCCGTTGGTTGCCAGCCAAGTAAGAAGCAGACATTTTAAGTCAACATTTAGAAGTTGGTTGTAATGTGACATTGCCAAACCAGCTTTATTATTTATGTTTAAATTAAAGCACTGATATAAATGTTTGGTTTGGGGTTTTTGTTGTTGTTGTTGGTGGTGGTGGTTGGCTGGTTTTCTTTTCTTTTTTTTTTTTTTGTAAACTGGTCCTTTGACACAAATAATTTAAGAAATGCAAATTTAGAGGCTCTGCCCATCCTGGCCCAGTCTATATTCCCCATCCTCTTGTGTTTCCTGGTGGCTAATCCAGGCTGGCATTGTTTCTTTGGGGGCGGGGGGTGGCTGTCATGGTCTCCTGCAGACAATTCTTCCTGACTGAACACTTCTTCGTGTTTGGTCCTGAGCCCCACCAGACGGTATCACAGAGCGACTTGCTCCCTCCAGTGTGGTCCGCTGACAAGTGTTGATGCACTGTGACAATTATCTGTCTAGTTGGGAACATATGCATTTGTCTCTGCTCTGAGGGCTTCAATATTGAAAAATTAAGAGTGCTGAAGCACTGCCGTATACCAGGCACTGGTGTTAAATATTAAATATATTAAATGTACATGTCACACATTTAATTATTAATAATGCTGTGAGGCAGGTATTATCAGACCCACACAACAATGAGGAGAGAGCCTTGGGAGACATTAAAAACCCTGCCCTGCTAATAACTGGGAATTTGATCCTGGGTCTGTTTTAACTCAAGCCTATGAACTTGAGTAGCCATGGGTTTGCCCTCTGTGACTTGTTGCTTGTTCCAGAGCAGAAGAGTTCCATGCTCAGTTCCCTTCCACCCTCCTTACAGAAGATTATCATTATGGATATCATTCAAACAATGGAAAGAGAAGGGATATCTGAATGGGTGCCGTGCTGAAAAGCAAATAGTTCCTCTCCAAGGGGCAGAGATATGAATGAAGAAACTCTCTGCCACATAGCTGCCCAAGAAGCCCTTGTATATAATTTATGCTTTCCTATTTGATGTCCAATGTCTGGACTACAAGACTGCAGGAGGTTAGTGCTATCCCAGGAAATCTGAAAATAGCTGCTGGAGCTGCACACCAAGATGGAGGGTCTACAGGGAGGCCATCAGCTGCTCTGGGCTCTCTGGGTTTCTCCCAGTCTCCAAGGGAGCCAGATGAGTGCAGAAGAACTGAGGTCCACCTTGTAAAGAATGCTGCCTCCACTGAGCACTCTCACCACCTGGCTTTGCCCTGCGTCTCTTTACCTGGTCTGCCTCTGGATAAAGCCCTGCCTCTGACACAGGCTTTAGGAATGCCCTAGGGCAGAGAAGCTGCTGTGAAAAAAACAAACACCAGGTGTATAACTTAGTCCACACATCAGCCATAAGAGGTGGACAACATAATTTCAGACAAGGAAACCAAGATTTGATGAGATTACACAAAGCCAGGATGCAAATCCAGCTGTGTCTGACCCACAAAACTAAATGTTCTGTGGTTAGATTCCCGAGGGAGGTTCCATTTATTTGATTAAGACACTTTTCTACGCCTTCTTATTTCTGTCATGAACTAGCTACCATAGTTTTTCTACTGATGGGTGAAGTACAGATGCCATAGGTAAGGACAAATAAATCTGCAATAAGGCTGAGGTAGGCACCACCTGGACTACCAGGGAGGCCTGGGCTGTGCTGTTATACTGAGTGGTGACAGGCACTCTCAGGCAGCTGTCTCTAACCTATTTCAAATGTTCCCAGGAGCTGCTAAGGTTTTAGAGTTCAGCTTTCACCCAGTTTCTTGGCCATGACCAATAGCTAACATCTTGGACTAAGGTTGACAAGGTTTTCATTGATTGTGTTTTTTCTGGAACAACATTTGTTACCCATGCTTCCTACAGAATGGAAAACTCCGGGTCTACCCAGGAAGGAGGAAGCAGCAGGCTGGAACCTGTGGTTGTACACATTATTGGAGGGGAGGATCAGAAAACAACTTCAAGTGCTGATGCTCCCCTTCCATCTTGTCTGAGATTCAGTCTCCTCCTTCCATTGGTAATTACCCATAATGCACTCACCTTAGTCCTTGTCCCTCAGATCAGGGACAGTGGTATCACTATGCCTGGTGTCCAGCTCAAGGCCAGATTCACAGCCATGATCAATAGTTATTTGTTGAATTAATGAAATCATTAATAGTTCTAAAATAATGCCTCTCTGTCCCTAAGTTCAACCAAAGGTATTCAGGAACTGGAACTTTAACTCAGCTCCCTGGATATGGTGCCCTCAGGTGGATGGCCTATCTGCTTTCACTTGGCAAATGCTTGGTTTGAATATGGTTTCAGTGTGTCCCCCAAGAGTTCATGTTTGGAATCTTGGCCCCCAGTGTGACAATGTAGATGGTAATAAAACCTATAAAAAGTGAAGCCTAATGGGAAGTAGTTAGTATTTGAGGTATTGCTCTCTGGAGGAATTAATGTAGTTCTCACAGGATCTGGTTAGTTCTCCCAAGAGTGATTGTTAGGAAAGAAGAAGTCTGATCTTTCCCTGCTTCCTGCTTCCTCAGTTAGCATACAATCACCCTTGTTCATCTTACCACTGGGATGCTAGTCATGAGTTCTTACCAGACCTGAGCAGCTGGTGCCATGCTCTTGGACCTCCAGAACTGTGCGATAAAACAAACATCTTTTCTTTACAATTAGTCAACCTCAGGCACTTTGTTATAGCAATGGAAAGCAGGTTAACACAACAGAGATGGCCACAAGGCTGAAGTAAGTTGCATCTGTGAACCCAAGCACACTATCTAAGAGGGTAGTCAACTTCTTACATGAGTCTCTCATGTCCCAGAATGAATGTTCCAGGTGGGGTCTTCATGGCCTTCCATCATCTAGTCTCAAAAGCCACACAGTGCCACTTCCACTTGGTTGAAGTAGTCACCATCCCTCCAGGCTTCAAGGGAAGGAAAGATGGCTCCATTGCTTCATGGGAACAACCGTACTGTAGGTGGAATTTTCCTGTCCCACAGCCTCAAATAAACACACTGAGGCTTATATTAATTATAAATGCTTAGCTGGTAGCTCAGGCTTGTTACTAACTAGCTCTTACAACTTAACCCATTTCCACTAATCTATGTGCTGCCCTAAGGCTCATAACTTTTACCTCTATCCCATTTTGTGTGTCCGACTCATTCTCCGTCTGGCTGGCAACTCCTCTGACTCTGCCCTTCCTCATCCCATTATTCTCAGTTTGGCTTTCCCACCTAACTTTATCCTGTCCAGCTATTGGCCAGTCAGCTTGTTTATTAAACTAATCATAGCTACATATACAGTGTACAGAAGGATTATTCCACAGCATTTATGCTGTGAACCAATGCACAGCCTAGAACTGCACTCTGGGAAACATGGCTGTGGACTAGGGTCTTCTCTCCAGCAGCACTAGCCTAGACTAGATACCACACCAACTCAACAACAGTATGTTTCCAAACCTGCTACTCACTCCTCTTGAGGTCATTTTAGGGAGTACAAGCCTGAGCGTGTAAAAGCTGTGCACATTTTATGCACATTTGTATTTTTTTTTTTATTAAAAGCACCATTATTGGCTCTTAAAAAAAACAAAACTTTATGTGCATTGGCGTGAAACCCCCTGGAGCTGAAGTTACAGAGAGTTGTAATCTGCCATGTGGGTGCTGGGAATGGAACCCAGGTTCTCTAGAAGAGCAGTCAGTGCTCTTAACCGCTGAGCCATCTCTCCAGCCCCCAACATCTGTATTTCTTTGTGTGTATGTTTGTTTTTTGCATGAATGTGTGTGTGTGTGTGTGTGTGTGTGTGTGTGTGTATGTGTGTGTGTGTGTGCACATGTGTGTTTAAGCTAGAGGACTATTTAGAGTGCTTGCTTTAGATACTCTCCAACTTGTTCTTAGTTAGTTAGTTAGTTAGTTAGTTAGTTAGTTAGTTAGTTAGTTATCTATTTATTTATTTGGGACAGGATTTCTCACTGAACCTGGAGCTCACAACTAGACTTGAAGACAGCAGGCTCCATCCCTAACTGCTCTAGTGAGGGGTTACAGACACTGTTGAGCCGAGCTATTTACATGAATACTGGGGATCTGAACTCAGGTCCTCATGCTTGCATGGCAACCACTTTAACAACTGATTTCCCCAGCCACATTTTTACCAAGATTGTTTTCTCTGTATCAGACCATAGCTTTTATGGGTACTATTTCTTAGGAGCAGGCTACAACTTATTTAGTGGTTCAGTTTAAGGACAATTAGAAGAAGCATGTTGAGAAGGGGAAGGGTAGAGGGAAATGGATAACAGGTGCTTTAAAAAGAATAAGTTAAAAGGAATAAGGTGTGATGCTCACACACACACACACACACACACACACACACACACACACAGAGTTCACAATAGCCCATCTTTTATGTCATGGAGAGCTGGGAAGGAAGCGCTTGGCGGCTCTAGACACACAGAAATAGAACTGTAAAGAGATAGAAACACTACAATTTGATCCTTACTCATTGCATGCACATTTTGAATCATCATTCTTTACCACATAAATACATGCAGTTATTATATGTTAACTAGAATATATGTGACAAATAGAATTTCACGCAGAAATTCAAAATGTTGCTAGAATTGCCAGCTGGGGCTCAGGTGTTCAAACCCTGTGTGTTATGGAATTATCTTACAAATCTTAGCTCTGAGTATTTTTCTCATGTATCAATCTGCCTGTTCTTATCTTCCCCTCCCTAGCTGGCACTGGCTGGCTCCATATTATTAGAGAAGCCTTATATGAAGAAGGGAGGAAACCATTGTTACCCCGCCCCTTCCAGTGTGACTTTCTGAGCTCTCATGGATGGTCACCCACTTCCATGATTGTCTTTGTTGCCTGGGAGATCTCATGTTGGGTGTGTGTGTGTGTGTGTGTGTGTGTGTAAACAATGACTTTAGCAGTATTTATAGTTAAACTGAGCAGCTTAGAGAAGCCAGCTTAACCCACCCCCACCCCAGCTCAGCCAGTTCTCTTAGCAACCGACGTGTTACAGAATCCTTGAAATGAAAGCGGCTGAGGTTGGTTTTAATCCTCACACAGCAACATCAATAGAGACAGCTTTCTATTCCAGTCCTGGCCAGAATTTCACCCGATTCTTTAACTTCCTTTAATGGTATTATGAAATTTCTCATTAACTTGAAGCTCATAATTTTTGAAATAGAAAGTAGTTTAGATCAGGACAAGAATAAATTTTCTATTTTTTTTTTTGCTCTTGAATTTATAAAAAAAAAAGTTTTTATTAGGTTGCTGAGGACAAAAGTAGAAATCATAGACTGAAGGAAAAATGTATTTAATTGCAAAAGTTACTAACACAAGTTCCTTGGGTAGTTTCATAGTCACCAGGTAAGTTACTGTCTGAGTAAATATCTTCTTTTGTTTTTCAAGTCAGGGTTTCTCTGTGTAGCCCTGGCTGTACTAGAACTCACTCTGTAGACCAGGCTGACCTTGAACTCACAGAGACCCGCCTGGCTCTGCCTCCCTAGTGCTGGGATTAAAGGCGTGCACCACCACCGCCCAGCATAAATACCTTCTTAATTTTATGGGTATGGATGTTTTGTCTAGGACCCACATTGGTGCCTACCCAGTGTCCACCAAAGCCAGAGGAGGGTGTTGGATCCCCTTGGACTGGGGTTACAGCTGGTTGTGTGCCACATGTGGGTGTTGGGAGTCTAACCTCTGGAAGAGCAGCCAGTGCTGTTAACTGCGGGCCATCTCTCCAGCTACCACAATGTGGATGGCTTGTTGCCTTGACCTGACTGGGTGTGGTGAGAGAAAGGAGAAAGGACAGACACTAAAGAAACGAAAGACACACGGACACAGAAAAGCTGGCGTTGGGTGGGCTGTGCACATCCTGGTGGTAGGGCACCGACTCAGAGTTGCTAGTTTTTGTACACACTACCAGAGTTTGCACTCAGAACAGAGGAGGGCTTTGCCAATTTCCCATGGGTCTGAGGCATTAGTCCTTAACATGCTCCTGCCCATGTCAACAATGCACATTCACTCAGGATTTCCTCTGCTACCCACATCTAGCCCCTGAGCAAATGTCTCCTGAAGGTTACTGCATATTAAAAAACAAAAAACCTAAGTTCTAGGTCACTGAGACGGCTCCGCAGATCAGATCAAGGCACTTGCCACCAAATCTGACAGCCTGAATTCAGTTCCTGGGATCCACGTAGTAAAAGGAGCACTGACCCTACAACGTTGTCCTCTGACTTCCATGCACGTGCTGTGGTACATGGGTGCCCACACACATAAATTACAAATAAACTAAAAATCGCATTGAAAAGAAAATAGTCAAAGTTCTGCAGACGGCGTCTATCTACTGGCTCTGAACAGTCAGGGAGGGGTGACTGGCTGAGGAAGAGATCTAGGTCAACTCCATAAGGTGACTGATCTCGTGGCATCCTGGGGAGTAAGTATTCTTCTCTAGAGGAGAGCTTTCTCAGGCAAGCATTTTAAAGGGGATCATCCCAGGGAAGTGCCTTTAACCTCTGGAAACCATGCCAGTGTGTTGTAGGAGGCATGAGGTCTTTGTGTTCACAGATAAGCACTACAAGAACCTGGAGTGTTAAGCATACAGGGTTGTTCCCTCAAGGGAAGGAATGTGATGCTTGTTATCTGTACAGAAGACTGCAGAAGACACACTTCCTAGCCTGGTGAACTTTGATCTTTGTGGCCAGGGACTTCTCCGGCACCAGCCCCTCCCCCAGACCCTTACCATAAGCTTGTTTTTCCTCAGGCAATCTATAGAATCCATCTTTATGGACTTCACAAACAGTCTCAACATGGTCACATCTGATCTGTATTTAGCTTACTTTGTATTTATATCTGATTTGTATTTACTCATTTATGTATGTTTTGTTGTGCATGTGGGAGTGTATTAATTATCACCAGAATAGTTTTCACCAAAATGTGCTGTGTTTAAAAATGCCTAAAAGAAACCATTCAGAGTCAGATTTCCAGAGTTTGAACCAATATCAGCTATTGAGTTGTGTTGAGCTGAACTGCCTTCTTGCTTCCTATGGCTCCTCATTCTTTTGGCAGAGACACCCCGCCTACACACACACACACACACACACACACACACACACACAAACACTGTATGATTAATGAGAGAGTCTCCACCCATTTTCATGTGGAAAATGTGGGGTTTTATTACCATGAGATCCCCCACAGCTTTGAAGACAATAGCTCTGAGACAATGAGTGAGGGGGTGGTCACACTGCACAGGTCAAACGGTGAACAGATGGAGAGCAGAGGCAGACAGGTTAGAGAACCTATACCCAGCCCAAGCTGTCCAAAAGGAATGAGCTCTGGAGGCTAACGCTAGTCTTGGGTCACATTATATCGGCAGTCACAAGAATAGAACAGTGATAGCATGCAGGGCGTTCATTGCTCTCTGAACCTGGTCATGTGTGAGGAGACCAGCTCCCTCAAGCTCTTGCTGCTGTGACTTCCTTGACAGGATGGATGGTAAAGTATGATGCCTTTGTCAGGGTATTTTATCACAACAAGACAAGAAACCGAGGGGCTGGAGAGTTGGCTCAGTGGTTAAGGGCTCTTGCTGCTCTTGCAGAGGTTCCAAGTTCGGTTCCCAGAGCTGACACGGGACCTGACTAACAACCACCTGTAAACCCAGTTCCAGAGCATCCAGCATCCTCTTCTGTTTCCGAAGGCACTGCACCCACGTGGTGCACATACATACAGGCAAAACGTTTATGGATACAAACCTTTTTTAAACAAATCTTTTTTTAAAAAAAGAAAGAAAAGAAACTAAGATAATGGCACAAATTGAAAGTTTTTTTTAAACATTTATTTAGAGAAGAGTGGATGACAGATGAAAGCTTTCAAGTAGCTCACCCTGTAGGAACTGGACTTGCAGACGGTTGAGAGCTGCCTTGTGGGTGCGGGTAACCAACTTGGATCCTCTGGAGGAGCGATCAGTGCTCTTAACCACTGAGCCATCTCTCCAGTCACAAATGAATAGATTTTTAACATTTATATATATTGTGTGTATAGAAGTCAGAGGATGACTTACGGGAATTACTCCTCTCCTTCTGCTGTGTGGTTCCCAGGGATTGAACTTGGGTTGGCAGGCTGGGCAGCAAACACACTTACCCACTGAGCCATTTTATAGGTTCTATCGTCTTTTTTAAAAATGTATGTCTAAGGCCAAGTGTGGAGGCACATGACTTTAATCCCAGCACTTGGGAGACAGAGGTAGGAGGGTCTCTGTGAGTTTGAGGCCAGCCTGATCTACATAGCAAGTTCCAGGACAGCTAAGGTATCTAGAGAGACCCTGTCTCAAAAAAAAAGAAAAATGGAAAGACACAGAATATGAACGTCCACCTCCCACACCTGATAACTGCTGACAGCGTTTTCACGGGCTCCCTCCTGCCTTTGTTCCTCTTGTTACTGTCATCTGACCTGGTTTATATTGTGGAGAAACAATCTCATCCTCTCGGTATGGCTGTACAGGTCAATGGATCTAACTAATCAACAAGAGAATAATCGCACCTTTCATTGCGCTACTGTAAAATTTATCAAAAGATACTGACATCCTTTCTCTCAGCATCACATCAGATAGAACACTGATCTGAACGCCAAGGTCAGGGGAGCAAACAGGGCTGCACAGAACTGCAGATCTGGAATGGGTCGGAGCCAGGAGGTGAAGTCTAGAAGTTTTCTCCCTACAGAAGTGAATGGCTCTATATCTGGGCACAGAAATTCTGTTAGTGCCAGGGCTTCTGCTTCCTGTGGTTCATTTTCCTCTATAGTGCACACATGTGTTGAATGTCTCAGCCTGAGAACTTTGCCCCATCGCAGGCACAGCAGCGGCTTGCTCACCAGGCACCCGTTTCCTCTGTCTCCAGAGCAGCTGGCACCATCCTGGCAGCCAGCATCTGGAGCACCATTCTGCCTCTTCGATTCGCTTTGCCAACAAAGTGACCTGCTTCCTGATCATCACCCTAAACACTTGCCTCAGCCAGTTGGCTGCATTGGTTACTCAGTCAGTGGGCCTCACCTGAAGCTTGAACCTTTTACCAGAGAGCTTTCTGAGTAAGTGGACGGCTCTCACCTTCTTTGCTGGCCCTTGCTCAGTTTCTTTACCATGAAAAGCAGCTTCCTATCTGCTAAAACTTTTCATTTCTGTTTTTAATTTCGATTTAAATTTATTTCAGTTTTTGTCCCCCTCCTTGATCTATCTAGTTTCTTTCTCTTTTAATGCTAACACTGTATATAAGTCTAGCAGATTAGTTACAGGCAAAAATGAGATGCAATTAGGCTTGTGTGAAAAGAACATTAGGGAACGAAGTTGAGGGTAGAGTAATGACTTAAAACAAAACAGGAAACTATGTGAGAAGTACTCAATAAACAGAGAACCTCAGAAACTTAGGAAATTTCAATTGGGGACATTTTAGCAAAAGAACAAACTGTCCCCTGAGTTTGGTGTGTGGAGTTTGGCATACCTGGTTATTGACCCTGGAAATGGGTCTCTGCAATACTTCAAAGTCAGCATTTTATCAGCAAGAAATGTTTGACAATTTCCTTGTTAAATTCGAAGACTTAAAATTCAAAATACCACGTCAAAGTCCTATCACCTCTGACCTATGATGCTCAACCCACCCCTTGCACAGTCACACACAGTGAACTGAGTGGGTCTCCCACATCCCCCACTGCCACCCCAGCAGCTCTGTCTGCAGTCGTCACATACGTCAGGGCCTTTATTGGTTCTTTGATTCTCCTCCTTGATTCAAGACAGTGAATGTATAGAATAGTCAGAAAAGCAATGGTAACTGCTTCTTGCTGTCAGTGACTCTGTCCAGCTGGGTCCCCATGGTGGCTTCAACTACCTCCCTTCCTCTTATCTCATCACTCTGTGGTGGCATCTGTCACCCCTAGACAAACATCTTTAACCAGCATCTCATCCTGAAGTGACTTGGACCATTCTTTGGAAAACCATCACCAAGTCCACTTGGGTGCCTGTGGTGAGCCATCTCAGCCAAGCCCACCAAAAGCCCTTAGCACAGCCAGGTATGTGGAAGTCAGAGCCAAACCATCAATCAATCCTCCCAGCTCCAAAGCAGCAATCTAAAAACTGAACCCAGGGGTACTGGCTCAGTTTGGTAAAGAACGGAACTGAGTGGTTTCAGTGGGAACTTTTCTGACTATTTTTCTGGTTATCACTATTGGGTAATTCATCACAGAGTCAGTCATGAGGAGCCAGATTTTTAAAACTCTGATCTTTTGGTGCCAATTAGTTCCTATATGATCTCATTTAGCCTCTGCTCATCTTGTCTCCCTTAGCCAAATGGCTCCTTGGGTCTCTTGGAGATGTCTGCAAGGTCCCTGCCTGCTTGCAAAGCAGCCAGAGCTGTCCTACCTGAGCTCGCTTTCCACCCTGAACCCTTTCCTTCGGGCCAGCTCCATGAGGAAGGCTCTTCGAGTTCTTCCCATTCTCTTCTCCAAAATGAAGAGGACCAAGTCTCGAAATCTGATGTCGTGAGATGTGGCAGCCACCGCGGTGCCCATCTGCCTAGGCCTCTTCTTCCGAGGACCCAGGTGGACTGCCTGCAGTGGATCCATGGCAGCAGACTAGCTGGCTCTGCCTATGCCATCAAGTGGTGTCTCCTGCACGAGGGCTCTGATGTCATCTCATCCGCGGACTCTGAAGCTGGGAGAAGCTTCATGGGTGCCACCCTGGTGACAGCTTCCTGCTAATCAGTTCCTTTGCCCAATATGGAGCTCTTGACAAAAAGAATAAATGGAACTTTTCTTTTCACATGCTTGATCTCTGCAGCATCTCAGATTAAACTTGTGAAGAAAGTGGGATCCTGCCTCTGGTTGAGTACTGTTCCTTATTTCTAAATGTGTTCAAGCCCTTTATGTTACATTTTTAAAGCTATGTAATTTTATTTTTATTACATTTACTTACTAGGCAAGGGGGTATGTGTATGCATGCCATGGCATGGCTGTGGAAGTCAGAGTAATTTTCTCCCTCCACTGTGGAGACCCAGAGATCAAACTTGGTAAAGATGCTGCTACCCACTGAATCATCTTGCTGGCCACTGTTGACTTTATTTATTGATCCCTCTTTTACTCCCCTTTCATTCTCTCCTCTTGGACATCACATGGGATGTCTGTATTTTGCACAGGTATGTTGGCAGTGGCTGTTTTGGTTTTATATGAATGGCGTCTGCATTTCTCACTCTGCTGGTCACGTTTGTTTTTTGTTTTTGTTTTGTTTTTTTAAGCCTGTAATTATGATTTTCAGATCTCTGTTCTACGCTGCTGCTTTAGTTTCTATCACTTTGTGGTGGGCACAGGACCACAGGTTGTGAACACATTTTATAAATAAGGAAGCCAGGGTTCAGTCACTGCCGATCACAGACTAAGGGGCGAATGAGATCTTAAATGAAGTTCTTCTGACTTCACAGGTGACACATCTTAGTTTGGTTTTTGTTGTTTTGTTTTGGGTTTTGGTTTTTCTCATGCACTAAGGTTTTCCAGACAGTGATCAGTTATATAAGTAACATAGGTCTCTGAGATGAGATGGCATTTGGATAAGAGTTACTTTCATGAAGTTAGGGTCATTTTCATAACTCTCTGTGCAAAATGAACTTTGCATCTTTAGTCAACATATTTCATAGGTCTCATTTCTTTAATACCTATTGTTGGACCTAGTCAAGCACCTACAAGCCTTTGCTGACTGAATCCTTACAAGACGACTGTCAGCTAGACATCCACATTATACAGCAGAGAAGATCCTTGACCTCCTAAACAACCTGCTTAAAACCACAGAAGCAATAAATAGCCACAATTAAGAAATGGCTGAGTCAGGGCTTGAAGTCAGGTTTGTCTGACTTCAAATTCTATTACTCTTGGGGCCAGTGAGATGCCTCAGTGAGTAAAAGCACTTGCCTCCCACCCTGAGGGAACTCGAGTTCCCTCTCAGCAACCAACTCGATGAAACCAACTCGATGAAAAGTGAAGCTGACTCTCACAAGTTATCCTTTGATCTCCACAGGTATACAAGGGCACAAACACTCATGTATACACACATACACACACACACACACACACACACACACACACACACGAAAATTTTCAAAATTAAAAATATATGTTCTTTCCAGGTACAATGATGCACACCTTTTTAGTCCCAGCACTGGGGAGACAGGAAGGCAGGTCTCTGAGTTCGAGGCTAGCCTGGCCTACAGAGTCAACTCTCTCTCTCTCACCAAGCACTTCCTTACCCAGTGTGGTGGTCTGAATAAAAATGGCCCACATAGGCCCATAGGGTGTAGCCTCCTAATAGGTGTGGCATTGTTGGAGGAAGTGTGTTACTGTGTGGGGGCTTTGAGATCTCAGATGCTCAATCCTGGCCAGTTGTTACAGTCTCTTCCTGCTGCCTGTGGATCCAGATGTAGAACCCTCAGCTCCTTTTCCAGCACCATGTCTGCCTGTGTGCCACTGTCACGGTAACTGACTGAACCTCTGAACTGTAAGCCACCTCCAATGAAATGTTTACATTTATAAGAGTTGCTGTGGGTATTGGTGTCTCTTCACACAATAAAACCCTAACCAAGACATCCAGTAATAAATCTGGGCTCTTCTCATCCAGTCTGCCACTGCGTTTGGGACTCTTGCAGGGGCATATGAGCACATGAAGACCTCAGCACAGCTGAAGGAGGGTGATTTGCCAGCTGCCTTCAAGCATCCACAGAACTGTTTTTTCAGGAAGGTAAAATGGGAAATGACAGAGAGCTATAGTGTAACAGATTTCATCTCTCTGCAATAAGAGGTTTTGAGTAACTACAGCTGTCAAAAGCACAGAGCAACTGCGGGGTGGTGTAGTAGAGACCATGACAGTGTTCAAGCTGGTGCCAAGCATGTGTTCACTGAAATGTCACAGAAGGGACGTAATCATTTGAAGGGGCCTTTCATGCAGCTCTCTGTGGTGCTAGGTTTGCATGAGAGAGAGCAACAAGCAGAGACAAGGGTCCCTTTCGGCCATCTCTTAAATGTTTGGTTTGGGATTGCTACATGATGGAATTAGTCTTAACTACCAAGTGGCCCAACAGCATGAACAAAGCACAGGACTCTAGCCAGGGCTTGGGGTGGTGCCATCCCTGTAGTGAAGGAAGACCACAGAAGCAGCAGCAGGGATAGGCAATAGCCCAGGGATGCAGCCAGGGATGCTTAAGATCCGATCTGCGGGGCCGGGAAGCTGGGACCTTGAGCAGTTGCTTCACTGCTGGTGTCTGCATCTGCAAGGTAAGAATGAGATAGCCCATCCCACCCCCTTACAGAAGGCGTGACAAAGAGGAAGAACCTTAAACAAGAGCCAATAGTAGCTTCCATTTTCTTCAGAGGGTCATCCTCGCTCAATCTAAAATCAGGTCTATATTTTATAAAATCATCAAATTATCCAGGTATCATATTGACCAATGTTAACTACTGTCCCACCCCAGAGTGGGATGTGTTTCTTGCAGTTACTCTGAGTTGTATCAGTGTCATTTTCCTGATTCCCAAGCCCCAAGATTTCTAATACCCATTACACTAATCCTCTATGCTGAATTCTCTCTTTTGACACACACACTGTATGAAACACCTAACTGAATCTTTTAACACAATGTCCAGTGAGTGTAGAGGTGCAGACAGGGGGTTATCTACACCCCTGGAGCCATACTCCATCTGAAGAGAGACTCACGAAGACGTGCATACCAGGCAGCTCATCATGGCCTGATCTGTGCAAATAAGGCTTAGACACAACGAAAGTGTCTACCAGCAGACTGGTGGACAAAGTGTGATGGGATACTCGTAGCCACTTAGGTCAGGCCGTATGTAGTAAGCAGCAATGGACAAATATCCACAATCTAATAATTATAAAACCAGCTCACAATTTGTTGTGAACAACTCTTGTAGAGAATAGCAGACAGGGACATGGCCAGCCTCACATTGAAGCCGTGAATCCCACAGCTCCTGAGGTTTAGGCAGGATTTTCAGCTTTGTCTTCGTGCATTTCTCTTTTACAGATTTGTTTCTTCCCTTCCCCTCCTCTCCCTTCCTTTCTTTCTTTCTTTTTGTCTTTGAGATAGGGTCTCACATGCTTCCCAGGCTGATCTAACTCAGCAGCTCACAGGGCCCTTCCCAACTCCACCCAACTCAGAGCACCTTGAAGGACACACCCCCGCCTGGCTGTTGTTTAACAGACAGATTCCTACAATAAACAGGAATTTTATTTTAACCACAGCAAGAAATACTTTTTTAAAACTACCTTGCCTTTACACCATGTTTCATTGGTGACTCAAGGGCAGTGAGATTGTTATAAGTGAGCTGAGTAGAGGGTGGACATGTCACTGTCACAGTTCATGTGAAGTCCTACCTGAGTGTCAGGGTTAGACTTGCTTGGGAATTTCACCTGACCAACTCTGGGGATGAAATGTGGGGCCTCTATTCCATTTTTCTGACTTACAGGGCCCTTCACAATGGCATCCTGTGATCTAAAGCCTTTGTATTATGGTTTGAAAATGGTTTGTACCCTCAAAGAATACATGGAAACTTTATTGCCATTGGGGCATGGTTGAGAGGTCTGTGAAGGGGTGACTAGGCATCAGGAGGGATTAGTGCCCTTGTCACTGGCTGGATGGGGTCAGTTACCATGATGGTGTGTGTTGTTAAAAAGTGAAGCCACCCACAGGGCTAGAGAGATGGCTCGTGCATAAGAAAACTTGTCGCTCTTGCAGAAGACCCGGGTTCCAGTCCCAGCACCACATGGTGGCTCACAACTATCTGTAACTCCAGTTCCTGGGGATCCAGTGCCTTCTTCTGGCCTCTGTGGACACTGCATGAATGTGGTGCACAGACATACATGCAGGTAAAACACCCAGACACACAAAATAAATAAAATCTTTTTTTAAAAAAAAGTGAAGCCACCCTTCACAATTCTCCTCTGCCACACATCCCTACATGAGAAATACTTGCCCCACACTCTTTGACATCCTAGACTTCAGAACCATTAGCCAAAATAAACCCTCTTTCTTATAAGTTACCCAGCTTCAGATAATTTGCTATAACAACTGAAAATTGATACATAGTCACAGCTTAATGGAGGGCAGTGGAGAACTGCTCAGAGTCGTTCTAAAATGGGTCTGGGGACACGGAAGCATAGTGGTCATTTCAGGAATTAAACTCTGGTCTGAGGAGATAGCTCAGTCAGTAAAGTGCTGGCCATCCAAGCACGAAGATGGGATTGGATCCAGGGTACTCATACTAAACGCTGCATGTGATGGCACAGTCTTATAATCCCAGTGCTAGGGAGTCAGAGACAGGCAGATGCCCAGGGCTTGTTGGTCAGCCAGCCTCATCTAATTGGAGAGCTCCAGGTAAAAATGAGAGACACTGTCTCAAAAACAAGGTGGATGCATGGCTACACACACACACACACACACACAGAATAAAAACACTATATAAAAGTAAATTGTTTTGCTATTCCCGTTGGCAGGCCTGTTAACACCAGAAGTTAATTTCTTCCTTCTGTACCACCCAATTGCATCAGGTGTTAAGTGGTTCCTTGGTCCAGACAATTGGTCAATAACTTCCAAATCCTTTGTGTAGACTAAACAAATCAAAGTCTATTTTTCCTTCATGCTACTTGCTGGAGGGTTATGCTCTGCTCTAGACTTGGCCTAATGGAGGCTTGACATATCTGTGCCTGCAACATCTGGACTGTCTCAGCCACTGCTGCAGCTGGAAAGAGATCATGGTGGGGTTGCCTAGTACCCACACTCAAACGTTTTGTCTTAGAAGTGATGCACATTGCTGTTGTTCATCACCCGTTGGTTAGAGTAGTCTCAAGATTCCACCTCTCTACAGCAGGACCAGAAAATATAGGAGAGCATGTGGAATGCAGGAAAACACATGTTCCTGACATGTAAGGACCATGCTCTTGATGTCAAGGGGCTGACAGTGAGTGTACTCCAAGCCAGGGAAGAGAATAGGGAGGCTCCAGAACCACGTTCATCCCACCCCAGAGGAGTAACCCTCTGCTGTGTGCAGGCCACTCTCAGGCTAGCATTTCAAGTTGTTGATATGGACAAACAAGGAGGTCTGGTCTCCCAGAACTACTTTCACATCAACTTCCAGACATGATCTGGAGGGAGCCTCATGAACGAAGTGATAGAATGCTGTCCTGGATTTGGCCAAGGGCCCTTCCTTCTCCCACATCCCCATTTCCTTGTCTATAACAGTCCTGTATATACAAAATGTAAAGGAGATGGACTGCCCTTTCTATTAAAGGGCTAAATGACACAGAGTGGTCCATCTTTAGAGAAGTTAGTAAAGACATCATCTGACAGAAATTCCCTCCCCCCAGCATTTTCCAAGGTAAAAGTATGTGCATGAGGTGGCCTCCTGATCTCAAACGTGACCCTTTGCCTATCAGCTGCCCCACTGGGTCTGACCACTCAGAATGAGGCGCAGGACCCCTTTGCATCAAAAAGCAGGGCTCCCACTGAGTGTGTTTGCTTACTGGATTTAGAGGGGCTGTTCACCTTTCTGCAGAAGTAAAAATTTTTGCCTTGCTGAAAAACTTTGTATTGTGTGGACATTTTCTTGGAACCCCAGACCCATTTCTGATACCGTGTTGCCACGATCTAATTATTCACGTACTTTCCATTGGATTGTAAGTCCTGTGTGTTCGTAGCTGAATCCTTAGCACTTAGCACAGTGGCTGGCCAGGCAGGAACCACCAAATGTTCACAGATCCTCTTAGATTCCAAACATACGTTAATGTGATTAAGCTTTCATACCGGGCAGCTGTCAATCTTCTGCCACAGCTGCCCTTCTTTACCCTCCACAAGCACAACTAAGTGTCTTTTCAATATGAATGATCAAGAGGCATTAAAGAGCCCGGTCACTCAAATGCAACACCCAGCACTATGAGCTATACACTCATAGGTGTGTTCCCAGACTTTTCTGTGCCTCAATTCCCTTACCTGCACAATGCAGGTTCTAGTGGTCTCTGCCTTACGAGTGCTTATGAAAATTAATAAATAAAAAAGTATTGCCAAGCAATGTTTGCTCAGAACAACGCTGTTAGCTAAAAGGCCATGACTTCTCTTTATCGCCCCCCTGCCCTGCCACTTCCCTGTGTCCTCACACACTTCACCCATATTTCTGCCAGTGCCTATGGGGTGCTTTCTGTATAGTGGATCTTTCCAAAAGTAGAGTTCAAGTCACTGAAGGCAGACTCAGGATCTCAGGGAGGGTGAAGAGACCTGCAAGAATCCCAGGGTGGTTTTCAGGGGATGTTCCAAGCCAAACAAGCCATTCTTCAGTGCTAGGTATGGTGGCACACACTTATAATCCCAGCAACTAGGAAATTGATGCAGCATGGTCATGAGTTTGAGGCCATCCTGGGTTATATAGTGAGACCCTGTTGATGATTCATGCTGATGATGATTCATGCTGACAATGATGCTGTAGTGAGTTAAGTCAGGGGGATCAGACAGACTAGCTCTATGCAATGTGTATTAAAACATCAAACACTCCATGAAGCCCTGTAGTAAAGAAACCCACTTGGTTTGTTGAGTTTGGAGCACGCCCAACTTGCTCCTATTCTGTCCGCTGTCATGCATGATATTTAGAAAATCTATTGGATGTAATCAGGAGTATCGGTGGCCCTGAACTCAGACAGTCCTGAGCCACCTGACACTGCAGATGTGTCTGCCTGGGAAATTTCTACCACTGGTGGAATTCTCAGCTTCCAACTTGTAAAATGGCAATCAGGGTACAGACCTTCAGAACCTCATAAGCTAAAACTTCCTCTGCCTGCCTGACCCATGTGGGTGCTGCTAACTGTCCTTCCTGACTTCCCACCCTC
Organism: Peromyscus attwateri; assembly: GCA_902168425.1. Taxonomy (NCBI): domain Eukaryota; kingdom Metazoa; phylum Chordata; class Mammalia; order Rodentia; family Cricetidae; genus Peromyscus; species Peromyscus attwateri. The sequence continues at coordinate 42,180 of CABHPP010133992.1, forward strand.
CACTCCAAGGTCTAGCTGTCATGAGTGACACTCCTGCTTGGATAGGGTGTGACAGGTTTGAGGAAACAGGGCACGTCTGGCCACTGGCCACTGTTCTGCCATTCCCAGGCAGTCGCTCCTCGTTTAGGTTTAATATTGATCCCACGTCTATAACTCCAGTCCATCCTCTTCTCCTTGGTGACCCCCATGGCCATTAGAGCCCTCTACTGAGGCAGGAAAGAGGCTGGCAGGCTGCAGCTTTTCCCTGGATGGACAAGCACATTTCCCCTCATCAACAAACGCTATTTTTACCCTGAACCCAGTTGCTCTTTGCATACATCGAAGGAGTCAGTTTAGGAGAGGAGACGTCTGTTTCCGGCAGTTTTATTTTCTTTTATATCGGACACCTCACATCACCTCCTTATTTCAAGCTGCCCATCTGGGAACTTTGCCATCCAACTGCAGGCGAGGTCTTGTTTTGGTTTGGTTCCTTACTGAGTGAGAGCCAGCTTCCTCTGTGGCCTGCACAGCTGTTTTTGGCTCTTCACAGCAGGTGTCTTCTGGAGAGCAGAACTGCCCCTCTGGGAAAAGCAGTAGAGTTTCTCAAAGGACAAAAATCTTAGGAAGTTTGCTTCTTGTCATTGAGAAGCCATCCACAGCAATACATACTTCCTGAGTGCCTAAATACAAGAAAATTCTGTATTTTAGCTCTGCATTCATCTTTATCCACTAAGTGAGAAATGACAGGACAAGGGACTTGGTGGCTACATAGCGGTACTGGTGGCTTCTATTTTTTGTTTTCTTTTTAAAAAATTTATATTTATTTTATTTTATGTGTATGAGTGCTTTGCCTGTTCACCACATGCATGCATGGTGCCTAAGGAAGTAGTGAGCCTTGGGGTGCTGGGAACCGAACCCAGGTCCTCTGCAAGAACAATGAGTGCTCTTAGCCCCTAAGCCATCACTCAAGCCCCCTTCTATTCTTCATTTACCCCATTTTTTTAAACTCCAGAGGAACACAAAACAAGCAGGCTGCAGCCTGAGCATCCCCGGGGATGTGAGGAGAGACAGGTGTTTGCCTACAGAGAAAGTGTAAATAGGAGAGTCGGGGTTTTGTTTGCAAAGACTTGGGAGCTATTGACTGTGTCTGAGCAGAGGCTGACTGAGAACGATGGTGCCTCATGAAAACTAGTCAGGCAGGGATGAATCAGGGAAGAGAGCAGAAAGCATTTAAGAGATAACGGTCACAAGATGAACCAGGACCGGGCAAAGGGAATGGGAACAGAGTCTCAAGCGGAATGACAGCCCCAGACCACAGGCTGAGTTGTTGGTCACTGGCTGGGAGGAGGGGTTGTCAGTCAGTGATGGCCCCTGGGTGCCTGGAGCGTCCTCTAGCCTCCAGCCCTGCCATCCCTGGCTTCTTTCACAGGAGTATCTAGCCTATTCCCTTTGTTTTTTTCTTTTTCCGTCTTTCTTTCTTTCTTTCTTTCTTTCTTTCTTTCTTTCTTTCTTTCTTTCTTTCTTTCTTTCTTTCTTTCTTTCTTTCTTTTCTCTCTCTCTCTCTCTCTCTCTCTCTCTCTCTCTCTCTCTCTCTCCTCTCTTTCTTTTTTAAAACAGTATTTCTCTGCATAACCCTGGCTATCCTGGACTCACTTTGTAGACCAGGCTGGCCTGGAACTCACAGAGATCCGCCTACCTCTGCCTCCTGAGTGCTGGGATTAAAGGCATGTACTACCACCACCTGGCTTGTTTTTCTTTTTGAGGCAAGATTTCATGTAGCCAAATTACATGGCCTCAAACTCACTATGTGGCCAGGGATGACTTTGAACTCCTCATCTTTCTGCTTCTACCTGTTGAGTGCTGGAATTACAAGCATAAGCCTGGGTGTCTGGTTTGAATCTCTCTGTCTTGAGTTTCAGGACTATTTACATTCCACTTACAAACCTTTCCAAAATCCTAAGACTGAGTTACTCATCACTACTCCCTGTGCTGTCCCAAATTCTTTCCATCTTTCTATGGCTCAGTAAACTCTTGAGGCAACCAGCTCAACACCCTGTCCCTCTGGATTGCGGCTAAGACACCAGCACAGGGCCAGAGGTAGATATGGCAGGTGAGCATTACAACTGGCTCACTAAGCTCTTGAACCCTCAGCTGCTGGTGTTCAGTGGCTGTCCTCAGGTGGCTCCTACACATGGAGACGACTCAGCCCATGCCACTACTGGTAACCTGGAAAATTCTGCTCAATTCTGGTTCCAACTTTCAGGGCATGCACCCTTTAGCTGAGAAGCTGATGATATAATGAAGTACTAGTAATAGTGGTCACTTGTACGGATGGTCCACTTTAGCAAACACTTCAACATGTGTCCTGACCTTCAGATATCTCTGGAGGTGAGCACGCTGGCTGGCAGGATCTGTGTGGAAGATTAGAATGGAGACCCAGAGCTGTGACTCAAGGGGACACTGTTGCCAATGGCCAGAAGAGAGCCAATGGAAGCCGAGAGTCCAGCCATGAATTCACTCAACAGACACTTACTTACACCTGTTGGGTACCTTCCAGGATCCAGGAGTTCTTCCAGGCTCTAGATCTGCAGACTGAAAAACAGGGTGGCCAGTCCCTGCCCTCTTGGAGCTTAGAGTCTATTAGATGAGAACAGACAGTAACTAAAGTTATTAAATCAACTGGAGCTGGCTGGTGTAAGAACTATGGGAAATAGTAAGAGACCAAACAGAGTGTCTGTGGATGGGGCTGGTCTGATTTGAACCAAGTTGCTCTGAGAAGGCTTTACTGAGAAGATGACATTCAAGAAAAGGTATGAGAAACAAAGAACCATAGGAACAGGCCCTAGAGGACAAACTCACTGGGCCAAGAAGTCAAGTCAGAAAGATGCAATTTCAAAAGTGACTTCTGCAATCTTTAGACAATTAATTGAAAGACAGAATAGAAGTGTTCACCAAAGTAGTAAAAATATGTAGAATTAAACCAAACTTGGTATGCATTTGACCTTCACAGTTTGAAGAGATCTATTAAATAGTTTGGTTATTCTTTCCTCAGTTTTATGGGGTTACCTCAAGATATGGGAGTAATTGTAGCTCTAGGTGTTTGGGCCATCTTAGGTGGGAAGGTAACAGCTAGCAAACAGAAACTGTGGATAACACTATGGATCCCCCTGATCATGCCCAGCCCCTTAGCCAGGGACCTTCTTCTCTCCAGCATAGACAGTGATCATCAAGTCACTGACCCTCTGTAGAGGATGCTGACAAAGATTGCCCAGCTCCTCAGGCAGGAGGCTGATGGCTGCAAGAGAAAGCCTCCACACTTCAAGTCAGGGCTTTCCTCGGAGGAAACCCACATCAATTGCTGATCAATGGGCAGAGAAGGTTGTTGCCATGGGTAACAGCTCTGAATCGTCTCCAAACTCCAGCACACGGGTGGGCAGCTGCCTGTGTTGTATCTATTACAGCTCCTCCTGAAACATCTTCTCCCACTGCCCTTGATCCCACACATCCCTCATCTAAGTCCCGCAGACCTCCTCAAAGAACATACCTTTAATATGCCCTTGAATTGCCTCTGCCCCTTCCTCCCTACCATTCTATAAACAGACAAGTGCAGCTTATCTCTCCACTTAGAGTCTTCATATGCCTTGGAGGGCTGGGCATCCTGCATATACCTGAGGCCTTAATTACACACCTAAGGATGTCATTTCTGTTTCTGTCCAAAGAGACTCATAGCAACTTCATCAGCTCCTGACACAGGTGCAGGCGGCCAAAGGGCTCAGCCCACAAGGAGCCATGCCAAACCATTTCTCTAAGCTGTTTTTGCTGATGATGCAGCCAACCCCCCACCCATCCCTCTCCAGGAAATACAAGTCTTTTATCAGCACCTGGGAGGAAAAGGGGGTTCAACCGCCCTGTAGACACAACCCGCACATGTGATGCCAAGCGCAGTCCTTAGCAACCTTGAGGTTTTATTTTAAGTGTTTAAGTGTTTCTCAAAAAGAGACATTCATGGGAGGGGGTGATGTGGAAAATCGTTTTCAATTCAATAGTCATTTTCAAAATACAGACTTATGAATAATCCTTTCCTTTCTAAAATTTAAATAAAAGTAAAATTCAATGTTAGAAAGTTGTAGGGACAATAGTTCAGCCAAATCTAATGCCTATATTTAACTAATATACAGACAGACAGACAGACAGACAGACAGACAGACAGACAGACTAGCTACATGCTGCTGTGGTACAAGAATGTCAGCTCCTTTCAAACATATCCTGGGGCAACAGGTTGCTTCATGGCAGAAGAAGTAAATTTTCATACTGCTGGTCAGCTGAATCTCTGCTAGAAAAGGTAGAAGAGAGACTAAGCTTGGTAGGTAAGAGCGTTTGCCATGCAAGCGTGAGGACCTGAGTTCAGATCCCCAGTGCCCTTGTAAAAAGTCATATGTGACTACTCATACCTGGAACCCCAGTGTGTTGGGGAGGTACAGAGAGAATGAACTGCTGCAGTGTCTTGGCCAGCCAGACTAGCCAAAATGGTGAGCTCCAGGTTCAGTGAGAGACCCTGCCTCAAGGGAGCAAAGTAGAGTGTGATAGGGCAAGATGCTAGAGGCCCTCCTCCAGGCTCCACTTGTGCACACATGGGCACACGAACTCACATACACACTGCTAACACACAAATAATAATACCAAATTATCATACTATTTTCAAAGACAGAGGATCCAGAACAACAACTTCTGCTGAAGGAAGAAGTTGACTTCCTATAGCTTGGGAAGCTGGAGGAGGGAAAAGGGAAATCTCACAACTTTGATTAGACAGTTGGGTGAATTTCATCGGCTCCAGGGTCATCAAGCCATCTCCTGAATTCAGGCAGCTCTAACAGAACGCTGCAGAGCCCGCAACAACAACAGTTTATCTCTCCTGCATCTGGAGGCTGAGAGGTCCTAGAGCAAGGAGCCAGTAGATTATCCCCGGGGAGGGGTCAGCTCTTTGTTTTCAGATGGCCCCTCCCACTAGCTCCTCCCTGGAGATCCCTCATGAGAGAAAGATCACTTGTCTGTCTCTCTCTGTCTGTCTGCCTCTCTCTCTCTCTCTCTCTCTCTCTCTCTCTCTCTCTCTCTCTCTCTGTGTCTCTGTCTCTCTCTCTGTCTCTCTGTGTGTGTGTGTGTGTGTGTGCATGCAACAGCGCATGTTGAGGGCACAGAACACTGGAGTCAGTTTTCTCATTTCACCTTTACATTGATCGGTTCCAGGGACTGAATGCAGCCCTCCAGGCCCGATCCATCTCAGCTAACCTCACTCTGTCTTTTCTATTAAGGACACTAATCTCATTCCTAAGGGCCCCACCCTTATAAACTGACAACATTGAAGTCCTTGCCTCCCAGTGCATTCACACTGGGCATTAGAGCTTTACCGTGTGAATTACTTCTGGTCAAGGCAACACAAATATGCAGTCTGTAGCAATGGAAAGAAAACAGACACACACGTTGTTTTGCTTATTAGATTCATACGTTGTCACATTAAACATGTGTTTCGTATGCAGACCTTTGGTTCACAACCCTGGCTGCATAGTAAATGTACCCAAGCTTCTAACAGTGGTCAGTCCCAGTTGCAGACTAGAGGAATTAAACCTGAAGGTGGAGGGGTGTGTGTGTGTGTGTGTGTGTGTGTGTGTGTGTGGTTCAGAAGCTCAAGGTTGAGAAAACGGTGCCATGGAGTCTTTGTTGAGCATGGCTGAGATGGAAAACTCTGCTTTGATCTCCTTTATAGAATTCTGAAATTCTCTTGACACTTGGGTTTACTAATGAAAAAAACAAAAAACTATTCTTAACTGCTGGGTCATTTTCATCAATACTCTGGGTAATTTAAATTTGCACCACCAAGATCTTACCAGGTGGCTGGTGGCAGGGCACCAGAAGGCATCACCTGCCCTGTATGAGAGAGTGTCACAGGACAGATAACTGCTCTTCTACCTTTCATGTCCAGGTGCCACACTGGGGTAGAAATCTGAAGGATGTCACATCTCCTGGAGTCTCTGAATGGATTGGCTCTGAGGGGCTGAAACAACAAAGCGAGGATGAGCCAAAGCAAGGACTAGCTTTAGCTGTCTCCACAGGAAAAAAGAAAAGCAGCGCCCTCTATAGGAAAGCTCACATTTTAGTGATTTTGTTCTCTGACACATGAGCTTTCGAGTACTCATGTTCATCCATCCACATGCCTCTACACACAGAAATACACAGTCAAGGGCACTACACACACATGCATGCACACACACACACACACAGAGGCACACACAGAGGCACACACACAGAGGCACACACTTGCACACATACACACACATGCACACACACACATACATACACACACACACACACACACACACACACACACACACACACACACACA
>CABHPP010133993.1:8401-19017 GCA_902168425.1 Peromyscus attwateri
GAGACAGAGAGAGAGAGAGAGAGAGAGGGAGAGAGAGGGAGAGAGAGAGAGAGACTGGAGAGGGGTAGAGGACACGTTGTTCTTAGCATTCACTAACCACCAGCCTGTCCACCCTCTCGCTAGGAGCTGAAATTGAGCCCTATAAATAAAAGTTCAGCATCTTTGCATTCGTGTTCTCCCATACCCTCGCTCCCCTGAACACTAGCACACAGGAAACAAGCATCAACCAAGTCACTCATAACCTGCTGGGGTTGGGGTTGGGGGTCGGGGAATAGTCTTTGCCGGCTTCGAGCATGTGATTGGTGGCTTCTGAGTACAACCCGACCTATCAGAAAGGTTCCTCCAAGCCGCTGCCGGCGCCCCCTCCCCACGCAAGGGTGTGTCTCGGCATGGTTGGTGCTGAGGAGGTCCTTTCTGACATCATCAGCTGGAACAGCCACTGGCGGGTGAAGACAGACTCCTTTGTCACCAGTCTTGAGATACGTGTTGATCCTTCCCTGGGCTGAAGTTAGAGATTCTGCAGCCAGCTCTCAGCTGAGCCAAGTTTTTAGTTAAAGATTCAAAACAGAACCAGTGAGACGTAATCTTGTTTCATCTGCTGAGACAGAGGATCCGGTCTGCTTGGATTGCAGTCGCTGTGGGGCTTTGATAAAGAGCTTGGGAGATAAACAGCTTAGGTTCCCAGTCAAAGTCTGACGAAGGGTCCGGATAGGTTCTGGTCCACAGAGCCAAAGACTGAAGTCAGGTTGGATACTGCTGGGAACTAGCTCATTGCTCAGCTCTTTTCTTCTCTTTTACTTATTTATAATATTTTTTTTACCTATCTTTTGAGAATCTTGTATATATGCACAATATATTTTGATCATACCCACCCCCTGCAGCTCCCCTCCATCCCCTCTCCAGCACATCTACACTTCCTCCTCCTAACTTTTTATTTTATTTTATTTATTTATAATTTTATTTTTGGTTTTTCGAGACAGGGTTTCTCTGTGTAGCTTTGCACCTTTCCTGGATCTCGCTCTGTAGACCAGGCTGGCCTCGAACTCACAAAGATCTGCCTGGCTCTGCCTCCCGAGTGCTGGGATTAAAGGCGTGTGCTACCACCGCCCAGCTATTTTTTATTTTTTTAACCTACTAAGTCTAACTAGTGCTGCCCATTTGTGTTCCCATATGGGTGTGGGGGGCACTGGAGCAGGAGCCACACTCCTAAAGAAAAATGTCTCTCCCTTCCCTGTTAGCCACCGACTGCCTAGAGTTCCTTAGCTTATAGTTAGTTATAAGCTGAAATAGTTACAAGCTTGGTCCTGTGCAGCTCTTGTGCAGCAAACCACAGCTGCTGTGGGCTCGTGAGTACAGTGACTGAGTCATGCCCAGAAGACAGGATTTCATGGCACCCCCCTGCATCATCCTCCAGCTCTTCTTCTCTTTCAGTGCCCCAGTTCTGTGCTTCTGAGCCTTGGGTAGGAGGTTAGAAGTGCTTTGAGAAACCTTGTCCTGGAAAAGTGACAGCTTTCTGAATGACTCGCTTTGGGTCCTGTTCTTGGCTGATTTGTTATGAAGAAGATGGACGTCTCAGAGCTAGGTGTGGTAGCTCACTCCTCTAATCCCAGTATCAGGAGGATTGCCATGAGTTGGAGACCAGCTCGGGCAACAGGGTAAAATTCTTAGGAAAATAACACAACATCAGCAAAAACATAAGAAAGAAAAATATACAGCCTCTCAAATTCCTACCAGGCCACACCACAGAAGTTGTAAATAAGTTGTAAATAAGCCCTGTTCATGGAGACTGCGGCAGCCTTAGCTATAAAGATCGGACGGATTGGTGAGGTGACATCCATGTATTCTGAAATCCAAATGAGCCATAACTTAAGATTTTCCAGCTGGATTCATTCATTCAACATGTGTTGGGGACTGGGAAATGAGTGTTTGACAACTTGTGAATGAATTAATAACAAAATCAATACATGAAGCAATGTAATAAACAACACATTTATTAAGATAAGAAAATGTTTGAACATTGTATTGTCTTATTTATATGTAAATGCTGTTATAGAATGTGCTTCTATTAATTAATATAAGACCTAACATTAAAGAACCAAGGGCTTTTTAATTAGTAGATTTCACTGTTATTTATTGTATTTTACTTTTTGTGGCATAGGGCCTCACACATGTGAATTCTCTATCCCTGGGCTGATCTTCAGCCCTTGGTCTTTTTTGAGACAGTCTTCCTATGTGCCCAAGCTAGCCTTGAAGCCACTATGCAGTCCAGGTTGGCCTCAAACTTGTAATCCTCCTGCCCCAGTAATTTACAAGTGCTAAAATTACACGGTGGGCACCACCAGACCCGGCAAGAGAGCAATTTGAAAGCAATTTCACATTTACAGAAAAATTAAGCACGCTGCATAGAGTCCCCACAAGCCCCTTCTCCCAAGTGCCTCTGTCATTCACGTCCTGCACTGAGATGGTGTGTTGGTTACAGCTGGTATGACGATGCCAATACACTATTATTCACTAAAGTCCAGTTCAGTGCCCACACCTGGTGTACTACTGTCTGTGAGTTTGGACAGATGTATAATGCTGTGTGCTCCCCATTAGAACATCATAGAACCGCTTACTATCTAAAACCCTTGTGTGCCTCACCTTCTTCTTCTTCTTCCATCCAGCAACCTTTCACAGCCATTGATCTTTTTACTGTCACCAGAATTCCACTATTTCCAATTATCAGACTGTAAGAATCCTAAAGTGCACGGCCTTTCCAGGCTGCCTTGTGTCATTCAGCAAAGCACACACCAAGTTCCTCCATGTGTTTTCTAATGTTCCATGGTGGATTTTTAGACTGGTGAATAATATTTCATTGTATGGACGTACCACAGTTTGTTTCACTGGCAAAACTAAGGTCATTTTGTTTGCTTCCAAGTTTTGCCACTCATAAATAAAACTTCTATAAACATCCTTACAAGTTTTTGTGTGAGCATCAGTTCTGACTTTCTGGGGTAAATAACAAGGAATCTGATTACTGGATCATAAAGTAGCTTTTCAAGAAAGTGCCAAACTGTTTTTCAAAGTTTCACACTCTGCATAGTCCAGACTGGTCTTAAACTTGTGGAAATCCTATCTTGGTCTCCCAAGTGTTGGGATTTCAGATGTGAGTCACCTCTCCAAGCTTTGAGTAGTTTGGGAAGTTTGGGTCCCAGTTTGATGCGTTAACTGCCTGTCTTTGATACTAGCTCATAGTTAAATGGGTAGGTGTGTTCCTCTAGTTTGACTAGCCTCTTCATCCCCCTCCTCACAGAGTGTCTTCCACAGTTCAGCCTCCAACTTCCTCATCTCCGGAATGATGATTTTAATATGTTATCATCAAACTAAGGTCACCCAATTTTCTCTTCTATTTGTTTTCTAGAAGATTAGCAGTTTTGATCTTTTCATGTAGATCCATGATCCATTTTGACTCAGTTTTTTGTGAGAGGTGTCATGATTTTTTTTAAAGATTGTCTTTTCTCTGATGAGTTGCTTTTGTTCACAAAAATCAGACTTTTGAAGTTTTAATTAATAGATAATGCCTTTTGTTGTTACTAGACAGGGTCTCACTGTGCAACCCAGGCTGGCCTCAAGTTCACAGTCTCACCATTCCATTCTGCCCAGTCCTGGGATTTTAGGTGTGTGCCACCACACCTGACACACAATTGCCAAATCTTGAGCAACAGAAAGGAACAATGAGATGTTCTGAAAAATAACTTTCAAAATAAAGCACAAGAAACCCATGGGGCGGCTTTGAACCTAAGACCTATGCTGCAAAGTGCTCATAGATAGTCCTCTTCTACAGCCCAGCTTCTCCCTGGCTATGGCGTCTGTGGTCCTCGGGACATTATCACATCTCCTTGCCATGTTTTTCCTGCACTCATCTGAGAGCAGGAAACTGAAGCAGCCCAGTGAGGAGTGCAAGTGCTAAGCGATGCAGTGGAGACTGTGGGAAGAAAGGCGCGTCGATGTCAACATAACGCTGTCCACACTCAGACTAGACGCCGCTCCCCAACTCACATCACAATGATACCAGTAACTCAGAACACGGTGAGACAAGAGAGCAATGAGCAAAAGATGGAAAATGAGACACAAATAGGAACGTCCAAATGGACACAACAAACTGTTGTGTGAGGAATGTCACTAGGAAGACAGGAGGCAAATATAGAGCCTTCATTGTATTCCAGACACTTGGCCTAGACTCTCAGAAGCAAGGTCTCCTTTAAGATCACAATTCTGTAATTTAGATAGCCCCTCATAGCCCCTTTGTCCCAAGGAGGACACTAAAGTAGAAAGGAATAAGAATATGAAAAAGAGAAGAAGAAGAAAGAAAGGAGAAGAAGAGAGAGACCATTTCTGGGACCCTCTTGCTAAGGTGCCAGTTACTGATGGTAACCTGTCTAAATCCCCAAATTGCACCTTCAAGGGTTTTACATTGCAGCTTGGCTTGACTGAGACCTGTCATTGACAAGAGCTGGGCCACGGCTATAGTTAAACATTCTACAGTCCGCACATCCCGGGAAGCTTTCAGAACCATGGCTGGCCAGCTGAGAGGTGTGCCGAGGCATCCACTAAAGACTGGTTGCAGTGAAGGTGACCTCCAGGAAGCCACCAAACATAGAAGGATCAAAAATTTCAAGAGCGAGACTGGAAGAGAGTAGAGGAGTGAAAGTTGCTGAAGTCAGCTTCCGTAGGGAGCATTTACTATTTGGGACATCCCTGAAGTCATAATGACCTCCCTGTAAATGGGGACACCTTGGGAGTTGGTGGACAGTAGAGATCCTGCCTAGTCTGTGGTGTCTCTGAATGGGTGACACAATTCTTAGTAGTGTGTTTTCATCGTTGGAGGATGGGTGTGCTGGGCTTGGAAGTCCAGAAAGGGAAGGCCTTCCTGTGGTTAGAACTTGGAAGGAAACATTTAAGGGAGGGACCCCACAGGGCAGGGAGTTTGGAATCTTGTAGAAGCAGCTTATATTAGTCACTGCCCTGTCACTGTAGCCAAAACACCCGATGTAGACAACTTCAGCCTTCACATCAGTCCACGGTTTCAGGAGGTTTCCTCGTGGCCGGGAAGACATGGTGGGAGAGCTTGGTTCATGGTGACTGGAGTGGTCGGAGGGAGAAGCTGTTGTAGCAGACCAGAAAGCAGAGAGGACAAGGCAGGAACTAATATGAGATACAACCTTTGAAGGCTCACACTTAGTGACCTATTTCTATCAGGTAGACCCCACCCTCCAACATCTCTGGAACTTCCCAAAATAGCAGCACATCTGGGCACCAAGCTTTCTAAACGACTCCAGCACAGGTCATCCACCTGGGTCTCTCACACCTGGGTCTTTTTTCCCATCCTCCCTCATCGCAGCCTCAGATACCCCATGCTCTCCAAGCGATCCCCAGAAATAGTCTGAAAATAGAGTTACAACTTGCTGCCAATTGAGTAAGAGACCCCAGAGCCAAGGAACAAGGCTCTCACATGCCCTCCACCTCTGTGCACCAAACATACAGCCCCTAGCTTATGAAAAACAAACATCCTTCACCAGAAAGGACAGGTAAAGCCCTTGTAGCCAAGAGAGGGTGAAAAGTGAGTATATTCATCACTTTCTAGTTATAAAGTATCTGACAAAAGGAAAGGTTTCCTTTCAGCTCTCTGTTTAAGAAGGATGCAGACTTCCCTGGTAGAGCATACATACAGTCTGTGATGGCAAGAGGTCAAGTGCAGAGCGAGCTGAATGATGAGCTCAGTCCTCTTTCTCCTTCATATCCAGCCCATGATCTGTGCCTAGCAGATGGTGCTGCCCACATTCGGGATGGGTCTTTCTTCCTCAGTCAATCCTCTCTGGAAAAGCTCTCACAGTGGCACCCAGAGCTGTGCCTCCTAGGTGACTCCAAATCCAGTCCGGGTGACAACTGAAGATGGACCATCGTGGTACATCACTGAGAAAGTCCACATGGAAACACTAAAGGAGAATCAAGGGGAGACTTAAAAGCAGATGATCTGCCTTTTGCTTCCTGACACCTCGATGTCTCATCTCAGCACTGTCGGGTAGTTCTGCTGGGTTCCTTACTTCTCCTTCAGAACTGAAAACATCGCAATATTCCGTGTCCAGCCCAAGTCCTGAAAGCGTTCATTGGTAATACCCACCTGCTAAAACTGTCAAATCCTTGGTCTTCTATTTTAGAGAATAGTTAAGGGAAAGACATAAGAAGGCAAAAAGTCAGTACAAGAAATTCATTGCTCTAAAAGATGCATTTGTAGTGAAAGAACTTGGCATCTAATGGTGGGTGATCTCTTCATTTCTAAGGGCATACTCACATACAAACATCTCCAGCATTACTCATTTTTTTTTTTCCGGGGAGGGGAGGAGAAGACAATCATACTTAAATACCCCAACTCTCTTCTGGCTTGTTTCTAATCTCTTTTTTTCCTCACAATTCATTGAGAGCAGAAAACAAAATTAAATTGATTTGTAAAATCACTTATTACAGATAATAGACAACAGTTCACATCTTCTGGAGTGAGGTGTACTGGCACATGCCTGTATTCCCAGTGCTCAGGAAGCAAAGGCTGGAAGATCACAAATTCAAGGCCAACCTGGATTACATAGCAAAACCCTGGCTCAAAACAAATAAGAACATTTGTGGTAGTGTATACCACAGATAAAAATGAAGCGCTAAACAAGACCTCTCTGTTCAGAAACCTTTCCGTGGCTCTCATGCTCTTGGCCACACAGTGTGAAGCCCTTGACCTTAGCACAGTCCTGACCAATGTTCTATAAGCAGTTGCTTACAAATCATGACTCTCAAAGGAGAAGCAACTTGTGGGCTACAGAGTTCAAAAGCTTAGCATAGGGATCAGTTAGCATCTCCTGGGAGGATGAATGACCCCACACGTACTGGTTAATACTATGTATGAACTTGCCTAGTCCAAAGGGCCCAGAAGTGTTTTGTCAAGCACCAGTCTCGATGGCACTATGAAGACAGATATATGTAGTTTCTAAATGTGAATAACAGTTAAATCACTGACTAACGCAGATGGCTGGCTGTAATGGGAGTGACCCTCACGAAATCAGCGGAAGGCCACAGGAGAAAAGGCTGAGGTGAGCTAAGAAAGAGGGAACCTTGCCCCAGACTTTTCTGAGACTCCACTGAGTCACCAGCTCTACCTGGTTCTCCAGCCTGACCTGTGGATTTCGGATTTAATGACCCCACATTTCAAAAGCCAATTCTTTAACATGAATCTCTCTGAATACACACAGAGACTGCCTGTGGGTTCTCGGTCTTTGGAGAGTTCTGACTCACTCACACATCATCCTTCAGAAAACTGTCCCCACCTGGGCACACATTGCCACACTGGCTCCTCCCCCAGCCCAGCTGCTTCCCCCTCCCTGATTCTCCTTCACCTCACCCCCACCCCAGGTGAACCTGTGTGGCCTTGACCAGCCACATTGTCTCCCACCCAACTCCTACCAAAGACAAAACTACAACAAACACATCCAAAGTGGCTTTTATTCACAGTTCTAGAACCAAATAGGCCTCAGGGCCAGAGTGGCTTCTGAGAACTATGGCACTATAGCGTTCCTAGCTGACACTCGTGGGCAAAGAGCTGAGATGAGCACATGTGGAGATGACTTAACTGTCTCCAGCTCAGCATTCCATTTGCGTCCATGGATCACCCGCAATGATTGAAGCTCAGTTGCCATGACTGACTGATTTATTGACTGATTCACAGGTTATCTGTACTAAAGTAGGTTGCATTTTATTTCATAAGGGCTTGAATACAAAGGTTTTCTCTGGCTTTAATTTTGTTAAACAGAGAACTCACTTTTGCCAACCAGCAAACTGTACGCTGATTCAATTCCGTTTCAACTGTACTCTGTCACTCTGTCGGTTAGAGTATTCCGGAAGGGTAGATCTAGGTGGGTGAGGATGGGTCAGAGAGAAGGAGGCAGGGTCTGGAAGATTCCATAGGAATGAAGCCAGGATGTGCAGCACATGTCTGTGGCAAGTACAGGGAGGAAGGAAACTTCACAGACAGGAGTTGGGGTAAGGGTGAAGGGGGTGAGCAACAAGTCTTGGATTGTCCTACACAGCTTCATCCCTGCCTTCCCATTTCATTGCACAGCGCTGTTTCAGCACAGCCCAAGGCCAAGGTCATCAACACCAAGTACTCTCGAGACTGCGTTTTTTTGTCAGCATTTTTTTCTGCTGGTGGTAAGAGAAGGTTTGGCTCATAGGACTGGCTTCCTCTGAGAGACAGCTGAGACCCAGCAAGCTTCATTTCCAGCCCCAGGGGCTCAGTTGTACTACAGTGCCACTTGGAAACTCATCACCCCATACCCTATCCAGCAGCCCCTACCTGTGGGTCATTCTCTGGAATCTGCATGTTATCCCCTAACACACCCCAGCTGCCTGTTCCATTTTCAGCTGTAACTGTTGGCTGTATCAGAACATGGCAGGGGACTGTTGGCTCCTATAGCTTAGAAGATATCATCCAAATTATCATAGCTGCTGGCTACTGTCTGAGGAGGCTTAATGCTGCCCTAACAGAACACCTCAGACTGAGCAGTTAATAATGAACACGAAGTTACTGGCTCCGGTTCTGGAAGCTGTGAAGTGCCATGTCAAGATGCTGGCCAGTTGAACAGTTCTGCCTCAAAGAGGGTAATTAGGATACTCCATCTTCACATGGTAGAAGGCAAGGGGGCAAAGATGGGACTAGGGGCCAAGCTCACCCCTTTATGGAGGTACTAATCCCTTAGAAGGGGGAGCCTAATCACCTCTTAGCACTGTCACATAGTTCTTAAATTCTGGCATGGTCATTTCAAAGGGAACATTCACCCCATTGCATGTAATCATAGCACACTAGCTTCTAAGCACAACCTTCATTAAGATCTCCTATTCAGCTCTGCCCAGTGCTGTCCCTGTCTCATGTCCTAGGCTCAGCCTCTCTCCCAGATTAGCCACACATCCCTGACCACTATCCCCAGCACAAGCCCTCTTCTTTAAGCAGGCCAGCCTGTCTCCTCACTGTCACCAGCACACATCAGACTTTCCCAGCCACTCCCAATTCAGCTACCTCAGCTGAAAAGCTGTCCCAGACCTTTCCATCCCTTTCTGGTCTCCTGAAAAATAAAACTTGGAGTATTTTCCATCTTGTTTGTCTTTCTATTGTGAAATAGTACTGTGTGATATCATTATGTGATGTAACATACTCTTCTATGGCCAGAAGTGAAGGCCTTTTAGTAAACCTGGGCATGTGGATTTAAGGCTCAAATGAGTACTGTCCTGCTATGGAAACATCCCAAAGAAGTTACTGATAAGTTATTAAAAATCCATTTCAAAAGCAAATAAAATCAGAAAATAATCTCCATAAATACATTGGAAGATTTTCACAACCTGTGTTGGTCAGTTTTTGTCCACTTGACACAAACTACAGTCACCTGGAGAAAGGGAACCTCTATTGAAGACTTGCCTCCATCAGATTGGCCTGTAGGCAAGTCTGTGGGGCATTTTCTTGACTAATGATTGACGTGGGAGGGACCAGCCCACTGTGGGTGGTGCCACCCTGGGTAAGTGGTCCTGGGATGTATAAGAAAGCAGGCTGATTAATACATGGAGAGGTGCTTAGTCTTACTGCAACTTGATATGCCATGTTTTAATGATACTCATAGGAGACCTGCCCTTCCCTGGATGGAGACAGCAAAGGAGGGGGTTAGGGGGTGATTGGGGGGAATAGGGAAGAGGAACTGGGAAGGAAGGATGCAGGTGAGACTGTGGGTGGGATGTAAAAATAAATAGATGAATTTTTTTTAAAAGAAGAAGAAAAGAAAGAAAGCAGGCCATAGAGAGCAAGCCAGTAAGCAGCACTCTTTCATGGTTCTTGCCTTGGCTTCCCTCAATGATGGACTGTGAGAAGGTGTTTGCAAATTAGAGCTGTTGGCTGTATACACTTTAGACAGCAAGAAACCAAAGATGGAGAGTCCAGAATTTCTTGGGAAAATGCCCTACTTGTAGACACTTCAGATCATTTTCCCAGAAGGCCAATGTATCAGGCGCTCAGGTGGACATAACCCTTCAAATCCCCCAGCTTTTGTGACCCTCACTCTAGGCTCAACAGCAGACCATGTGTGGACATGGCCTAGTAGCTACAGCTCCCAACAGAAAATGCACTGCCATTGTGGCCTAGGATGTAATCCTTGCTGAGCATGGGATCTTCAAAACATTATTTCTGGGCCTGGAGAGTAAAGAATCATAATGAGCCGGATGGCGGTGGGCGCATGCCTTTAATCCCAGCACTCAGGAGGCAGAGTCAGGCAGATCTCTATTGGTGGAAGTATTACGGCAACTCTACATAGTTAAAAGGGAGGTTTATTTTGTAGGGTAACTTACAAGTGAAGGGATAGGTTACAGGGTCCGGGAAAGGTGTAGTGCAGTCCAGCAGTGTTCTCTGGAGAACTCTGCTTGGTCTACCTCCAGCGTCCAGGATCCAGGAACCAAGAGCGCCTGCACATCCCGATCTCAGGTCTTCTGGGCTCCTGTCTTGACCCTGCCTCGTAGGCGTGGCAGTTACCGGAAGACTCAGTGGGGGTAGTACTTCC